>WOGN01001365.1:0-19563 GCA_015342105.1 Leptinotarsa texana
TTGTTTGGTTGTAGCTTGTATGTTAATTTTTTGTAAATTCAGTTTTTGTTTAATAAAATTGTTATTTTCGGTTAATTTTATTAATTTTGTAATTGTTTTTTTTCAGGGTTTTCAAATCAATTTATATTAGATTAGACAATGGAAGTACGAACTGTTGAAATATACTACAAAACATTGTCAACCACCTTCAAACAAACGATACATACTTTCTGTACCGAGAGATTTCAAACATCCTCTACTCTTATTTTGTCGAAAAAAATTGAATCCCTCGTCAATCAAACATTATTGGGAAAAAACCGGCAGGTATTTCTTTATCAACAAAACTTGAAATATTGCTATTAGGGATTTCGAAACAAAATTTGGGCATTTGAGAAAGTACAGATACCAAGTTCAGTTCAGAAACAGAGTTGCACAATGATATCCAGTAAAAAAAATTGATACTGTATTTTTTATTATAATATTCATGGTTCATGGCAGTAAAATTTGAATATGATTCGAAATCATTTCTTTTGAGTATTTGTAAGAGATATTAGCGCCTTTTTGAGCGCAAAGCCTTTTGAAATGAGTTGAAAACAAGGACAACATGAAATTATGGCATAATGTTATATATCCCGACTGCAATAAGTTTGGATAGTTTGTAATGTATTCAAGTATTATTTAAGTGTTAGATTTTCACTGAACAGTTTACAAAACCGCAACACGTGTTTCGCTATAAATTAGTTTCCTCAGGCATGCTCAATACTGACGAGTCAGTATGGGTACGCCTGAGAAAGTTGTTCACTGAAAATCTCACAATGAAGTGTTACCTGAATATGTTATGGATTTTGGCCAATTTTATCACATAATTTGAAATGTGTGAAAATCAACAATTTTCGAAAATGACTCGATTTTATAATGATTTGATAAAATTATTGTTGAACACAAAAACTAAACAAATGTAGTGCATTTAATCACTGTGAAACTCTATATATTTACAAAACAAGGGAGAAATCATGTGAAATTTCTAAGCAAGGGAATAACATCCTTGCGAAACAGCATGCGATTATAGGAAAACATCAAGTTGTTTAAACACATAGGCAATATTATTTTTGGTGCTGAGTTAAATATTCAGGATGTTCAGTATTTTACTTTGAATATTATCTTCATCAACTGCAAAACTTTCATGGCTAAATCCTAAGGCTAAAATGCTGCCAACTCTGAGATTTTGATTTATCACAACACCCTGTATTTATGATTGACTTTCCTAACAAGGCAAGTAACAAATTCGCAATTTCCACACATAACAAGTTTATCAATTTTAAACAATTACTAACTCTTACAAATCTATATAAATAATATTCTCGTAGCTTATCAATAAATAAGTTTTTTACATTTTTACACCAGCACATTTCGTGAATATAAATGACCTGATTTTCTATTCAAATTATCGGCTAGACTGCCGCTTCCAAATTCAAGGTTTTCTCAATTCTTGGAAATTTTATGTTGGATTATGGATTTTATCAATTGATATTACAAATGGTAAAATGACTTGAATTAACATCAATACATGTTGTTTATTTAGTGAATTTGAACGACTTGTATCAAAAGCCTGACTATAATAGGTAACGAATTATACAGATGAAAAAGTGAAGTGTGTTAAAAAATCCGTTTCGCGACACTGTATGCTATCACTATATGTATGTATCTATATTTTTTAGGAAATATCCGAGTTTTGTCAACCTACGGTGTTGTCTTTCATGGCAACTAATTCCTACAAACATTCAAAAAAGAATGTTGGCAGTTACCGTTTTTTACTTCCCTTTCTCTTGTCTCTGATAATATTCACATGTGAACATTATTGAGGGTGTTCAATTTCTGCAAACTATCTATCCGTGAAGTTAGATAGAATACGTTGATTCATAACACATAGCAAAACTGCAAAAATTTCCTCAGACAACGTTTTCCCATTCAATATAGAATTATAAACTTTCAACCTAGTATTAATTCGTATTCATATTTACTTTATTCAAGTTTTCTGAACGACCATCCTGATCATATTAGTCGGAATGGGTCAAATAAATATGATGCAGCTCTTTTGTAACTACTCATATGTCTTGTTCGAAAACTGTTCTCCAATTTTTTGTGACTCTTGTCCAGTCAGTCAGTCAATTTTGGTTCTATTCAGATCTTCTTTCCCTGATGCAGTTTATTTCCCTTTCGATTTACAGTTTATTCCCTTTTTGGCTATTCTTTATTTTTCTAACATGTGCACCTTATTGAATACAATACATGCTTGCCTAGTATCTGGCATTATCTTTACATGTCCAAGAAATTTGATTCTCCAAGTTCAGCGTAGTTCTGTTGGCAGATCTCCGCTAAACTAATGCTCATCTCATTAAATTTTCCACTGGAAATCCTGTATTTCCAATTTCTCCATAAAATTCCCTTTCTATATACATCTTGTTATTCATGTTACAACTTAGGTAATATATGTATTCATAAAGGAAAATAGGTAAATTTCTAGACTTTAATGACCTCTGACAGTTCCATTTAGTTCTAGCGATCTAGACTTTTGTTTATTAAGTTGTACTTCAGTAAGATGGATATTCACAGGTAGTCTATGAGTTAATGGTTATTCATTCTACAAGACGATAAAGAAATGCTTTATCAATATTCTATTTTTTTCTATAGCAGATGTTTTGTAGAAAAATTGTGGAGCAAGCTTTTCTTGTCAAAAAGGCAAAAAAATCAAACCTTCATAGTAGGTATCTATAGTTGTATTATTCGATAGTGATGTCGACTATACTAGTGAACGAAAATTATAATATTTCCTAGAAGTGTAATTATTAATGAAACGTTAAAAATTAAACTGCCAAATAGATACAACTAATGTAACTGAAAAAATTAGCCTATTGATATAAATCCAAAAAGTCCTAAATTGTTGAACTTTCAGAGGTAGTTTTTTATAAGTTCAACATATATAAATTTCTGATCATGTATTTATATATTGTATATGAAAGAACTTGTTTGCTATGAAAATTGCAGTGTCCAAGCATAAATGATACATCTGATAGTAGTTCATCAGGCTCAGTACAAATTGTTAAATTATTAAATTGATGGATGTAGCCATTACTACGTGGTAGGAGATCATGATGAAAAGAGAAATGAAAATTTCTATTTTTTTTACCACTTTTATAAAAGTGGTAAAAACCATAGAAATGTTCATTTTTCTGTTAAATTATTGTAAGAAGTATTCAGTTCACTGCCCTTTACGGCAATGTGAATTGTTAAATTGATTTTCGTAAACACTGAAAAGCAATAATGAAAGTTCAACAAATTTTTGGTAAAATTGTTCATAATTGTGGTTTATTAAAAATTTGAGAAACCAGAGAAGGTACTTTATCATTGCGGTTAATACTTCAACTTTGTACATGAAATAAAAGCCAGTCTACTCTTTAAAGATGATAAAAACTTACCTCAACATATGCTAAAGAAAAAAGTAATAATTCACAACAAAGTTGGATGACAAGAAATTTTGTGCTTTATTGTAGGTATTTCAAATATCAAGTTAAGGAGGACAAGGATATATATTGGATATATAATTGAATGTTGTTCAGTTTTATTATTTAATAATGACTCAATTATATAATTTTAATGGCACTTCAGAAGGTAAAGAATTCAGTGGTTCATAGTTTTTGTGAATTTTCTCTGGCAATTGTCATGGCTTTGATCCAATATAAAAAAATGTGCTGATGTAAAATACAGAAAATATAATACAAGCATAATAAAAACTTAACTACACACGATAAATAGCCCTACTGAGATTCGAAAAAAAAAGAAATAGACTATTTATCGCTATCACATGTTGCGAGTATATTATATACAACTGAAATCAATACAAAATACGTCGTAGCGGACTATAGTGCAGTCAAATTATGTCAATTAATATTTCACAACTTTTTGGCAGGCTGAAGCTTGGAATTGTTCCTAATCGATATATATTTCACCAATTTCTAAAACGACACATTGACTGTACTAAATGTTTACACCGATAACACGTCTAATACCGTGCGCCAATTAAATACTGTAAAATAAATATATTTTTTGAGTATTTACATCTCTCTACTACTAATGCAAAATCTCTTTGGTATGGTTCCGCACCTCTGCTTTCTTTATAATTATTATTATTCGCTTCAGTCAGGCTGTAGGCTCTCCTCAATCTCCTTTCTCATCGAATTCAAGCCACGCGTGGCAAACCTAAAAAATACAAGAATCATTAAGTCGTATTGTTTGTGAAGGTCTTGATTGAAATTTGCCTGTTTTTTCAATTTTATGTGACTATCCTATATGTGAAAATATGATGAGAAGTTGGTTATAGACAATAGTGATATCTGTATCAAATATATATGTGAGCTCATTTACATATATCTACCAACAGTTTTCTCCAATCACAAGTACTGTGTCTTGTAATAGATAATTAAAGAAAATGTTTACTGCCATTTTTCACAGTTCGGCTTCAACAAATTCAAATTTAATAATTCAAATAAAATTATTTTTCAACCAAGTGGATTTTTTGTACAATAAGTTGATATAAATAATGAGTAGTAATACGAATCAACTTCTGGACAGAAAGTCGCTTCGGATAAAATTAAATGAATTGTCTTATATCATTTCATTCCAAAATCTACTATTCGTGTGCCATTGTTTTTATTTATGTGTTATGCTGAATTTTTTAGAAATTTTTACTGAAATCGTTCTTATCTAGGGGATAAAATCCTCGAAATGAAATGTTTCTCCATTGTATCATATTACCGAATGTATCGAGCGAGCTGAGCTAATTTGATTAAATCATTTTCAGTGAAATGTGGTTACAAAATTCTCCCGAAGAGATATTTTTTAGCTATATTCAGTTTTTGCAGTTTCTTCTCTTGTTTTATTTCACCATTCCAAGTTATCCCAACGTTTTTGTTTCATTTTTTATTAAAATAATTCGAATGATATAATTGAGTCAAACCAAAAACAGACAAAATTCATCTAATGATATACTGGTTGGCAAGTAAGTTACTTCTATTCTGTCAATAACTTTTCTTAGTTTAAATTCATTTCTATTCACTTGAATTATTACTGGGTTGTTATGTTTTAAAAAACTATTGCCAACTAGCCAATCATTATTAAAATTCTATGATTACTACAACATCAAACTACTAATCAAATCTAAGTCTAAAGAAACCTGATGAAAATTACTAATCCAACACTCTTTTGAGGATGCCTAACTTCTTCAGCAAAATGAACACTCAGCGTTTCGTGCGGAACAAGCTAGGTGAACAAACAAACTATTTATATTTTACATTTACAGATTATACTATTCAAAATTTGAACCAAATCATATTACTAGTACTGACATTGGTAAATTGTGATTTTGTGAAGATTTCTGCATTGTAATTGTACAAGTTATCGTCACATCGGTCGCATTTAACAGGCGATGGTTAGAGAGGTAGCAGAAATATAAAAGAGTATGTGCGTCGTTCCTCGGGGATCAGTTCTAGGTCCAATGCTTTTTTTTGTTTTACACAAACGATACAACCAATCTCTTTATTTCTGTTCTTGAAACTATTTGTTAGCACACTTCTTTGGCACAATAACAATTACTGTTGTTTGGCTCTCTCTATTCATTCGATCTGAATATTCGTATCTAACAACAGCTGTAATATATAATTTGTTTGCTTGAAAACATTTCTTTGTGAAATCATAAAACAACAATAAAAACTAATTGGCGCTCCGGGGCATCCTCATTGATTTCAGTGGCGCATTTGATTTTTCAGCTGCAGGGAAACCCGGAAAAACCTGAATATCTTGATCTGCCAATATCGTCTCTCTCATAAAACAAACCATAGGGTCTCCAGTGGCTCCCCAATAAATTCAATACATCTCCAGAACACTTCGTGACACGACTTTCGTCAAGCTTAAACCAGTCCGTTTCGTCTTTGACCAAGGCGTAATAATGACCAAATTCAACGCCAGAACCACAGTGAACAATGACTGCATGTCATTGTTAGTGGTCTGCTAGATTGAAGCGTTCATCTATTTCGAAACTTCGAAAGAGTTTGATGCTTCCGTCAGAGGTTGAGTCTTGTTTGTTTTGCTTTTTCTGATATTTATTTACATATTGTTAAAAAAATTCAGATATTTAATGTTTTTTTTTGAATTTATTATTCTGGCATCGACTACTGAGGTCATTAGACATTTTGTAACATACAATAACTATTTATATTTTATTGAACAGGTCTATTACTTTCAGAAAGTTCAAAACATCTATCATTGATTTGGTACTGAGACAAGATCTGATATTATCCGGTAATTTATGTCGTTGTCGATCAGCTTCATATTGGTGGCATTCTAAGGGTGTTTGACCGTCATCAATGTTTGGCAATTTTCACAAAATGATTGTCTTTGTCTTCTCAGTAAATAAAAGTATGTTAAGTTCGCATGACCTATTCTAAGTCGTGTTATTATGACTTGTATTCTTCTAGTTAGCCCTTGTGGAAGTCTCATGGCTGCAATATCGGGTTTGATACGTTTCAATTTTGAATCGTTTGTTCATCCGTGTTGCCATGTGTTGAGTATTAGTTTTTTTGTGTCATTTGGACTCACAGGTATATTCACAACGATATCATTTTCAGTTACAGCTCTTGCTGCAGTGTCAGCTTTCTCTTTTCCGTCAATTCCTATATGGCTAGGAACCCAAACGAATATGATCGATTTTCCTTTGGACTGGAGACGAATTATCAGTGTTATGATGATTTGTATTAATAGTTATTGTTGTTTTTTATACAAAACGTAAAACTTCCTTTCGAGATTGAGAAATGCTTGGGAATTATACATAAAAACAAAAAATTTATTAGTTCACCCAGTTTGCTCTACACTCAACTTTGTGGTGTATTGAGAGAGTATATAGTAATTATGATTTGTGAGTTTAATGATTTTCATCAGATTCAGTCTACTTTAGAGGTTCCACTGTTATCTGGGCATTGAATTAATATTGTTAAAAATGATAACTTTTGACGGTTTCAGATTATTTTGATATCACTCAAAAAATGATCCAAAGAAAATGTTTCTAATCTTTGTTTTGTACATCTATCAAATATATACGAAATTTGATTTCAATATATTTTCTATTCGCGAAGTATAACAAATTTTAGTTTCAAACACGTTATTTTTCGATTGAACAAGTTATGAATTTTCCTACTACACATAATTTGAGTTACTTGATAGGGAATTTCATCCCCAATTTAGTTTCGAATTTAATACCAAAACATTCTATTTTTCCAAATCTGGATACTTTGGTAGACGCACTTTGTTTGGTCTGTATTGTTCTGTTAATTCTTAAAAAAATTATTTGTTTGAGAAGAAATGGAAAAAATTTTGGATTCTTACCAAAATGCTGGACCGAAATCTCAGTGAACCTCGCGAAACATTGTCATTTATCCTAGAAGTGATGAAAAAAAAAAATCAAAACTAATAATACACTACTGTATGTGTTGTTTTCGAGAAGAACATTGGTGGAAACTCTGATTTCAAAAAATTAATAACAAAAAACTTCTAGTGTTATGGAAACATATTGAAAATTTTGTGTGAATAAAGATATATCTTTAATCAATTGTTGTTAATCTACAAAGCATGCTAATATACGAGGTTTTTAGTGAAAATACATCTGCCACTCACAACAAATCTAAAATTAGGGTATATTAGAATTAGTAAGTTACTGGAGGAAAAACTTGGTTAATACTAAAAGAAATCAGACAGAGGAACCTTGATTTACATACCTATTCAGTATTTACAGCAAATTTTTCCATATTTGGCATCCAAAACGTCACAATTAAGGTTTTCGAAAAAAACAACAATTCATAAGTTTTTTCTATATTTATTAATTAATTTACAACTATTTTAGGCTTTGTTATAAGATTTTCAGATCTTTGTTGTTTGTTGTGAGTATAAGATGCAATAAATAATATCTACAAGACTTTATACAAAATTATGTAAAATATCGGTCCCTGATATTTATAGGTATGTTTTTATTTTCATCAGAATTTGAAAATTGTGAGAATTACTTCCTAGATTTTTCCTTTGATGGCTTTCAAATTGAATATTTTTCAAATGACATGAATGATCTGAATATATTTAATGAATAATATTAATTAAATAAAAAACTGAATAACTTTCATCGAAGTAATTTCAAATTTTTATTTATAAGAAAATAAATGAAACTCACATACACAGTATGTGAAAAATAAAAATAAAAATTACCTACGTTTTTATCAATGAGAAATGATTGAGAATGGCGTTCGCTTTCCAATTCTGATGAAAAATGATTCTTATATTCAGACTGACTGGTTGAAAACCATCCAAATTCCTCAACAGTCTTATATATTAGAATAGTTTACAAATATACATGAGTTCTTAGGAATTCGTATATATGTACATCGGTAACAATTTACAATGTGTTTCTTTTCGAAAAAAGTCCACCACTAGTTTATTAATTTTGGCAATTGTATTTTGTCGAAAGGCCCAATTGACAAGAGTATAAATTAGGTTGGATATACGTACTGGTGTCGCCGGGAACTTTGAACTCGCACCATCTGCCGGTGAAACCTTCTGCACAACTGTAAAAAAGTAGGAATATTAATTTTTTAATCATGGGGTTAAAAGAAAGAGTGCATCTGCGTTCATTAACCGTCAACTACTACTCCACCGTTCACATGTCAAGTGAGCATAGGGTCCGAGAATTATGTGCTCTGAGTAACCTATGTTAACACCTTCATAACGTTCTCTTTGATCAAAGAAACATACGAAATGTGAAGAGATAATGAGCCAAACGTTAATGGTATTCTGTATGAACCAACATTGAATCGAATTTTCGGAAACTGAACGTAGAAGTAACTTTCAAAATCACCAGTTCACTTCGAGAAGTGTCACGATTTGACAGAAATTGAGACGTTTGAGATGTGATATAAACTGCTACGCAACAAAATGAATGTAGGTCAGACCAAACGATCTACTAAGATTGGTTCAAAGCCCACGCGTTTCAAAGAATAAGTGTCGTGGAGAACGGCCATATTTATAATAAAGACACCTATCTTGAAATTGTCGACACTGGTTCTAGGCTTATTGATGTCAGAAACAGCACAGTGTGGCATTTGAACTATTGAATTATGAAAAAATAGTTCACAATACCTGATAAATCATAAATATATGAATGAAAGTGGAAGTAAGCTCTGTTAGAATAAGCTAAAGCCACAGCAACAATATCGAAAAAAAGAACGCCACTGACTTTTTTGTATTTTTTTATTTTCTTAGATCGACAAAGAAAAAATGAATTGCATAAATTTTCATACATAGATTAATTGAATTTTAATTTATTTTTGAAGATTTCTTAAATAGATAAAAAGTACAACAAATGTGGATTAGATTGACATAATTTGTGGTCTAGAACTAATTGTTATTTATTTTTGAATGTCTGATGTAATTGGATGATACTTGATGAAAATCCATGTTACTATATAGTGAAAAACTTATTGAGGTTTTGTAAACTGTTCAGTGAATATGACAGTGTGTCAAATACCTAAAAAAGTTATTTACCTTTGCACATTTTTGTTTAGGTTTTCATTTCTGATTCTTTCAAATTGTTTCTAGTTTATCATACATCTTCTGAGTTGTTAAAGTGTGAGTGATATACGAAATCTTAATATTCCGGGTAAAATATTTCATTGATTTTGAATTTGTAGAATATCCTTCGAAGGCGTTTTTCGGCAGAAAATATTAACTGCTGCATTTTCATTAACTGCTGCATTTTCAACTTGAAAACATATACAGGGTGTTTCCTAATTACGATACAAAACTTCAGAGAGTGATTCGCAAAGTAATTTTAAGATTCATGTTGAAGTTACAAAAACGGTAATTATAAATTATCATTAATATCCTTACACCAATTTGGTTGAAATTTGCCATAGTTATTTGAAGTAATAAGGTACTTATTTAGCCCGAACTAGATTGAAATTATTAGGCCTAGAGGCCACAGCAACAATATCGAAAAAAAGAACGCCACTGACTTTTTTGTATTTTTTTATTTTTTTATTTTCTTAGATCAAACAACTAAATACAATTTTTCCGTCGCTTGTGTTTCCGTCATATCAAGTTTTGTTTTCGAAATAAAAAAAATCATTTCTAAAAACTATCCATGGACAACATAAAACAAAAACCAAAAGTAAATAATAAACAATTTCGACCTTAAAGTTAATGAGCGAAATGTCCACCTTCTGATATAATACACGATTTCAATCGATTTGTCATTGATTGTCTGACACGTTCAAAAATACCTGGAGTATTCCTTATGACATTGTCATTTATTTGATTCCTCAAGTCATTCACATCTAAAACAGAAGTTTTATAAACAAGAAATTTAGAGTATTCATACAAGGACTGCAAGCTGGTCAATTTTGAGGTCTTGCACGTCGAATCCAGCGTGATGTCGAGATGCTGAAGAGCAAGAACACTAAAATGCGCTGGAACTCCGTCGTGAATAAACCATATGTTGCATCTTACAAGTACCGGCACTTCTTCTAACAAAATGGGTGAATGATCTCGCAAAAAGTCCGTGTAGGATTTTGCTCGTAGAAAAAATTGTTGCTGAAAATGACTTTCTCTAATAACGTGGGGATTGTCGTCGGCCCAAAAATGGTCATTGTGAAAGTTCATATTGGCGTCCCGTGAAAAATTTGCTTCGTCCGTAAATAAAATATTTGGTAAACAATTATTATTGTGTGCCATCGTATGAATCAACCACCTGTAGATTTTAGACCCGCTGTATGTGATATGGGTATAGGAGGTTCCTTTTTAGAATTGTCCATACGGTTTTTGGGCTGACTTCCAACTGCAATGCAATCTTCCTGGTACTTTTTGAAGGACCTTCTGCTATCGTATCAAGTATAGCTTTTTCTAGTTCAGGCGTTGTTATAGTTTCTGGTTTTCCATCTTTCCTGGTGAATTCTCCGTGCTTCTTTCATAATTTCCATTTGCTAATCCATAAATAAAGTGCACGTCGGCCATTTTGGCGTTAGTAAAATTATTCATGACGGACCCACTGCTAATTGACAATTCTGACTTTCGCTTATATAACATCATCACTGTCAGCTTGTGGCTTCAGTTTTTTCTCGAAAACGAAGCTAGATATGAAGAAAAATTGAGCGAAGAAAAAGTTGTATTTTTAGTTGTATTATCTAGAAAAATTAAAAACTACAACAACAAATCAGTGGCATACTTTTTTTCAGTCCAACGGTGCTCACTGAGACTGGACCTAGTAATTTCAATCTAGTTAGGGCTAAATAAGCGCCTTATTACTTTAAATAACTGTAGCAAATTTGAAACAAATCGGTGTAAGAATATTTTTTAACTTCAATACCCTATATCTCAGAAACGAAGCAAGTATATGGAATGGAATATATATGGAAAATACTCACGAGCAATATAGTTCATCCAGAGAATCTTCTGAATAACATGTTCCCCCATTTCGGCACAATCGTTCAAACTTCTTTTGGCAAAGTTTACCTAGAAAAGAAATACATTGTTGAACTGGTCTGAAAATTGTGTGGAAAATCTTTGGTATAGAGAAATTTCTGAAAGTGATTTGAATGCTATATATTTTTTAACATTAATGAATTACTTAAATCCACATAGTTATCGTGTGAGAACCTTCATATCTCATTTAAAAAACTGCTCAGTACAAAAATTAGCCAATTGGAATAAACTCTGGAGTAGTTTCATGATGCCTGGATTAAAGCAAAGCAAGAAAGATTTGACTATCTAGTAATTTAAGTATATCAAAGATTCAACTATAAATAACTGAGTACGACCATTTATCATATGAATATCTCCGCCGAGTTTGTCTGTCTGTCTGAACGCGATACATTCAAAACTACCGAATGTATTTCCATACAGTTTTCACTAATAGTTGAAGTCGGATAATGTGCATAGTTTAATATTTTTTGTGTAGATTGGTTGAAATATAGCTATGTTATTCATCCGAAGTCGGGGCTGCTGTGCAAAATGTGCACGCTTTTGAATAATAATAATAACGACATTGAAGACATCGGCTCATTAAGCACCTGACCTTCGCTTTCCTCAGGTCGAGTGTACTGAAGTTGAGGGGTTCATCATGGCTAGTCGAAATAGTGTCAACACCTAAGTGTGTTGTAGCGCACGATGCGTGTAGGCCAGGTGCAGGGCCTGCCACGAGGTGTCTGAAATCCTAATGCACTTGCTCTCGACATGTCCATCATATGCGGTCTTAGCCTATATTCATCGACATAATGCGGCTAAGAGTGCCTTATCACCATCCATGAGACACTTACGGTATTGAAAAAACACTGGTATTGCCTTACGGTCCAATTGATATTGAACCCGTTGTAGGGAATAAGAAGTGCCATTCATTCCCCACTCTCAGGCTCATGCAAGCTAAGCTAAGCCTGATGTAGCCTTTTTCGGCCATCGGGCTAGACGATATTCGTGCTGGAATTTTCAGTTCCGGGTGAGACGTATATTATCCGATAATAGGAGGAAAAGCGAGAGATTATACCTTCGAACCCCGCAGACTCTAATGAGATCAGTTGTTTGTCCCGAGTCCTTGGTGGAATAATATCTTCAAGATCATGCCGGCTTGCCGCACTAAGGTAAGGTCCTTGGTCGGACAAATATTTAAGGCACATGATTCTCGGACCCAATGATCACTTATCTCACGGTGTGGGGAGTGGTGATTGGTTGATGATGCTAGTACGCCCTCCAAGTATACCGGAGCGTCGGGGACGTGCTCAACGAACACAGCTTTAAAAGTTGATATAATAATATTGATTATGAATATAATTAAAAATAGTGTAATGAATTAACAAGAAGAACGTGGGTAGAGCTGAATAATGTTTTTGTATAAACGTTATTTTGAATGAAGTTTTTCGATGATATTGTTTTTCGTATTCAACGTTACTTGTGGTTTCAAAGATGAACATTGTAATTTTAAATGGGAAAGAAAGTAAACAAAGTAATATAAAGATTTGTATTGGTTACATTTCTAAATTCAGCCGAGCATAACATACTTTTTGTTGCGAATAAGTTGACCATCAAAAAAACAGTCAATTATTGTTGAATTTGAATTATTTATTTCAAGTAATCCTTGTGAAGGTGAATTTAATTTGTTTGGAACTTTCATCAATGCTTGCCGTAAAAGGAAGCGGCTCTGTATTTTTGTAAACGAGAAGGTCAAAGTGGACAATATTTTATTGTATTCGAAACGGGAAAACATCAAAACCGTCCAAACAAAATATTGTCGTATCGTGCCCGACCACTAACCGTAAAAAGGCGCCATGGTTACTAAACGCGTCTTGGCATTTTGACAGATGTAACACCATGCGAACACCTTGCCAGCTTCTCCGATTTGCTACCTCCATGCGGATCGATACTATTATTGACATTAATGTTATTTAATGTCGCTAAAAATAGCGGTAAACAATATTTTTCGGCAATCCAAGGTTGTTTAATGCATGCGGCTTTTATATTCACTTTTTAGGCGGATTCAAAAAATAACTGAATTTCTGGATAGGCCTTTTTGTGTGATTTTTTTTAGGATGATAAATAAGAGTAATGTAGCTGCAAGAGTTCTGAGACATTCCTTATGGAAAAACACGTGCGAATTGGAGCAGGTCCATTCTGGTGTTTTTTTGAACCTCAGGCTCAATTCACATGGAAGGGACAAAGGTCATTGTCTGCCACACGTCCATTCTGTGTGAATTGGGCCTTAGACTTTCAGAGCCGACTTCTCCACTTTTGCCGTCATACAGTCGACCAATCAGAGGCTACCGCGCATACAGAGGGAAATTCAACTCAGTAGATGACCACAAGGTAGGGCAAAGTCCCAAGGGGGGCCTCGCTCTTTGTATCTCTCCGATACTCATTCCATACTTCTCAGCATTGATTATGTCACAGGTTTTTCTCTCCCACTCTCCGAAACACACATACCTCGAGTTGGGTGTTCCACTAGGTTCCGATCGGATGTCATGAAAATTGCAGAAAGTTCAGCTCCATAAGAAAATACATGGGATTTTGGGCTCGTCGTATCTTTGTTTTTGTCAGCCTCTTTTAGCATTAATTGAACGATTGCTTGCATTTTCGCACTCCAGTTAAACTGGGTTTTTCTGTTAGTCTTTGATGGGCTTTGGAATTTTGTCAGAAGACTTTCGTAAAACTTGTATGTACAACCATCTCTGACAATTTTTCACAATTTTCTTGCTGAATAATAAACACTTTTTAGGATTCATCTTCAAAAAGCTGATCTTCAACCTTTTTTCTCATTACAATTACGTCATACAGAAGGATTTATAGCAAGTTGTCCAAGTAAACCCTTCTGGAACCAGTCCAATCAGTGTTTTAAAAGTAGTTGGAATATTATACATTCGGAGTAGAACAATTTTGAATTGGCACAAACCATTTCCAGCATAAAACGCGGTTTGTTCTTTTTTTTCGGGATAAACTATCACTCACTATCCTTCTTCGTCACACTACTGAAGATTAACATGGTCGTGTTGACTCTCAGATGAAACCTTCTTCGAGCACATTATTTTTTTCATCTCTTTCTATTAGGTGAGGCACAGCATTTTTTGTGCCTGTCTATTTGCTTCCACATAGCAGGTTTTTATTCGAAGATGTGTCAATTTGTTCCCCATATAGATGTATTAATGAAAAAGCCACCATGATGATTTTCCTTCTAGAAATTTTATATTTCGCCTTTCTCCGTTATGAGATGTAGACATTTTTGTTTAAAAATGCCGTAACTTTCATAAACTATTCAGTAGCTAAGTTTTGTTTAGAGAAAGTATGGTTTTTATCAAGGTCACACTAACCCACTAATGTTGGATAATTTGGACTTTCTAGAGGTAATTGAAATATAGGTATTCAAAATATTTTACATTCAGAAACAGTTAAAATAAAATGTTTGTTTTTGATTCTTGCAAATTGATGAAATATATCACAAATAACACTAGCCTCAAGGGAGAACCTTGTGGAACCCTTAATTTCATTATAACTTCAATCGATATCAATCGAATGTAGAGATACGCTATTGGAAAAAGTAGTTACAAGCTTCAGTAGCTATCAATAAAAGGTTTCTCACTAGTAGGCATCCAAATGGTGATGTTCTTGTAGTCCACTTCACCTTCGAGGTTTTCGGCGCGGCAGACGTATTCGCCCATCAGGTCCGAAGTGGCGTTCCTGATGACCAGTTTGCTCTTCCTCCTGGAAATGAAAAAGTCTGAGAAACCGAGGAAAGCTAGACGTATATTATCAGTGGATATTGGTGGATATTTTTTAAAGGTATGTATATTAAACAGGGTGTTACAACTCTGTAAAGATTTTCTAATCAACATAAGACTTTTTCCCATAACATAGAATCAGTGGATATTGGTGGATATTGGTGAATATTTTTGAAAGGTATGTATATTATATAGGGTGTTAGAAAACTCTCTGTAAAGATTTTCTGATCAACATAAGACTTTTTACCATAACATAGAATCATAAATATATTTCGTTAGGGTGACATTACGATATTCTCTAACTTTGTCTTTCATTATCCTACAATTAGCAACAGCTCAGAAATCAACAGTTCAGGAAGTTAATAGTGAGTAACAGTAAGTATGAAGAAAATGAAACTCAATTGTAAAAGTCTAACTGGACATGAATGTATACTAGCACTTCGTTCAACTTTTGGTTATGGAGTACTGTCTGAAGAAAGTTTACGACTAGTTTGCAAAATTTTCTTGTTGTCGTTTGACCGTCACTAATACATCGTGTAGAGAGAGATCAAAACTGATTGTGAATAAGTCTTATTTTGATCATGAAATATATTCCATGATGATAACTACACATTTTGATTTCTATATGTGATTCTCTAACACCGGTGTTAGCGAAATTAAAATGTTTTGTGAAAATAATGTAATTATTATCATGGATAGTGTCATTAATTTTTATCAAGTAAGGGGTCAGTCCACTCATAATCTTTACGGATAGTTTGTAACACTTTGAATTTTATACAATGAGGAAGCTTCTTTAGATGCTATTTTGTTCGTAAGCTTTTTTTAAATTTCACTATACAAGAATACAAAGAATACCACTATCAAAAAATGTAAACATTCACGGCCAAAGAAAACTATGTCTACGCTTCCGTAACTGGGATAATTTTAGAGAAACACGCATGAAACCGATCTTTAGGTCCAACGAAAACTATCAGGGAGAGACTGAGGTCGGCTAGGGACTCCAGAGAGCTTTCAGCAACACCCTTAGTATAGCAGATCCTACGTAGCTGCGGGTTAGTCTATAATGGAACCACGAAGAGACTTATAGTTATCCATCTTTGTGAACATAAGAGAAATTGTCATCTCAGGTAAACCGACAAATCAGCCAAACATGCTCTCAAAGAAGGCACCCACATAATCTCATTCAAAAATACACGAATTCTTGATGAAACTCAAAATAACTGTCTGAGAATATAAAGAGAGGCTATAGAAATTCAGAAACACAAGGATCATTTCAATAGACATCAATAAAATCTGGCTACCTATATCTAATGTGTCTGTTCTGTTTTAAATCTGGTTTTTCGGTAATCAGCTGTCGCCCCCATACGAACGACAACTCTCAGAAGTTGAGAAACTTGTGCAAGCTGAGGAATAACGAGGTCTTACCTTTTAACGTGTGATTCCTAACACGTAAACAAACAAGGCAATTGAATCCATTCAAAAGAAAGGAAGCCATGCCCAATGATAATATAAAACCTAAAAAATTCCAACAGCTGATGATAAGTGTGGACACCAGTCCACACTTATCATCAGAAGATGATAAGTGTGGACTGGTGTGAAAAAACTATTTAAATTGCTCTGATTTACCATATTCTACCTATCAAGTAGTAGTTTGTACTTCTAGGTTTCTCTTGCACTTTTCGCCATAGATGAGATAAAATTATTCCTAACAATAATTTTATATCGTTCAAACGCATTTCAAAGGCGAACCTGATCATTCACCAAATTCATAGAGAAAACTGAAAATTCAGCTGTGAATTTTTTGTTTATACTTACCACTCTTCCTCTTCCTCTTCATCGCTGTTTTGCAAGAAATGCAGAAATAGAAATAATTAGAATATATAACACATACAAGCATTTTGTTTTATGAATTTTTGAAGCAAGTTATTATTAAAGTTCACAACGAAACTTAAAAATAGTGGATCGCACGTCAGTGAATGTTTTTAAGAAGCTGAAAAAATCTATTTAAGATCTGTTGTCCGTTAACCAGCCCCCTACGAACGACAACTATCGAAAATCGAAACTTGTAGGAGCTAATGACTAACGAGGTCTTACTTTATAACGTGTGATTCCTGATACGGGTTGGACGATAGAAAGTTGAAATCGATCATCCGGGCTTTGTGACTCGAACCACCGGTTCACACAGTGGTCGATTGAGTCAGTGGAGCAAACTACCCGTGTCAACCCGACCGGCTACCGTCCTTCTTAGCTATGTAAACAATCTGACACAATGGAGATTCACGTCAAAATTATCACAGTTGTTTGTCAGCAGTAATCAGTATTTGTTTTTCAAATTAACTCAGTGGTCGTCAAATCAGGTGAACAAATAAACTATTTACTATTATTCTCTCGTATATGCAAAAATTTGAGCGAAAATAATGCACAGCTTTTAAAGTTCATCAAATTTTGTTTTTTAGGGTTGAGTTTTCTCTTAGCAAATTTTGACGATATTAGCAAAAATTATTTTCGAAATGAAAAAGGAAAAATTGTAACTCACTTTTGGTATTTTATTCTGTAGGATTTTCTGGAAGATAAAACTTGGTTTTTTCTCCACCACGTGATTTTCGGGATCGGTCGACCCTTCACCTCGCAGAGAAGAATTCGGTTCGTGCTGTTGCCTTTCTGCACTTCCGTCAGTTTCGTGACTTCCGGTTTAGTTACGACTGGAACAAAGAAAAACACACTGTGAGCATATTTTTTTTGTTGTAGGAGAAGAACACGAGAATCAACTCTTTTTTATTGTTTCTCACAATGGGAAAATATAACAAATAGAAACTTTTGGGGAAATAACTTCAAATAATAAAATCAAACATTTTTGTTTGATTTGTGGAAGATGCAGATATAGAAAGTATAGTGATCTTCCATAACTTTCAAGAAGGTTGCTTACGTGGAAAAGCTCTGGATGGCTGAATCTAATGTTTTGTCAAGTAAGATAGATTTTTAATTTTTTTTTTCAGCACCAAAATAACCCCCAAAAAGTATGTAATTTTTTAAGTGTTTTTTGCATATAACTTGCAAATTTTCAAGATTTTCATTTACTATTTCAGAAGTCAGTTTTAACTACCACCTGATGATGCAATTTGATTAGCGAAATATGCGCCGAGAGGCAATATTTCGGTATGAGTTCAATAAAGTCCATAACTATCTATACTCAAGAAATATAAATAAAAATTAAAGATTATGGAAGAATGAAAAATTCACAATTAAAAAGTTTAAAATCTCATCATTATTCATAATATTAATTTAACGCCAAAAATTGGGCAACGACCCTCGTTCCGGCATGGAAGATATATTTTTCAAAGTAGTAAATATATTATTAAAAATTTTTTTTTTCAAATCATGATGTTATATGAAAACTCCAGAGAATAAAATTACATTCAAGAAGTTTTTTTATCTTTATTAGAATTATGTGATGAATTGGCTGATATAAATCCATATTCAAAGAACACTTTATCGTTCGGTTTTCACTATATACACAGTTTTACTAAAACACAACACGTGTAACGTTATGCAATAGCTTCTTCGGGCGTGTCTATACAATAATAATTTTAATATAATAATAATTAATATTAACTTCTCCTGTTGAAAAGTATAACATTCCTTTCACAAAATAGTACACTGTAACAAGGAAGACGTCCTTAGGGTGTAAAACACAATAAACTTCATACAATACAAATAAAAAAAACATTTACAGTCAAACATACACATGGAGTGTAAAACATAAATATATTACAATACAAATTTATTAATAATAATTATTGATTTGAAAAAAAAAATAATTGATGGTATAGCAGTTTTTTTGATGAGATAGACTTTCAATCGTGCTTCAAAAATCGATATATTGGGAGAGTCTCTTGAGAATTCTCACAAGAGTGAGAATTCTCAATTTTTGAAGGAATCTCTACATGACTGTCGCCATTCTAGATCATCAGTTAGTCGGATTACATATTTTTGGAGTATAAATACTCTTTGTGCAGAATATCCTGTCCCCCAGTTTAGAATTCCGTATCTTATATGAGAATTGATGGCCGCATAGTACACGCTGAGCGAAACTTCGTTGCTGCAGTGATTTTGTATGAATCTTATTGCGTAACAATTTTTTTTCAATTTATCGCAGAGTAGGTCAATATGTGGGTTCCACGTAAGTCTGTGATCTACAGTGAGACCAAACATTTTTGTTGTTGAGCAAGATGTAACC
>WOGN01001366.1:1256-19186 GCA_015342105.1 Leptinotarsa texana
ATTTATTAGATGAATGAGATTAATCTTATTCACTGGTATCTCTTTTTCGCACTGTTCACCATCACTATTGGAATCACTCCATTGGAAAAAGTCTGCATTATTATCACACTTGTTATTACTATTAGTACTTGTCTAAGGACTCCATATTTTAAACAGATAACAAAAATTCTAAGTAATTATAACTGCACCAATATCGAATGTCAACACTCAAATCGCGATCAGTTCCTGAACTGAACACGAAGGTGTTAACCATCCTAGCATTCTCCGATTTCTATTGCACACCTTAACATGACTTCAAATTTAATTTTATGACTCTTCAGCCAATCATAAAACTCGGTTAGTAAAAATTATCCAATACGAACCGCCAAGTGGACTATTTAGCTGCTAGTTCATTTTCATGTATCGGTTTTTTTGACCTTTGAGAGTGCCGACAGCTTTAAGAGTACACAATATCGTTTACTCCGACTATACATCATGAATAGAAGTTACTTTCAGATACAAACTGGAGAAAACTCCTTTCGAAACAACTACTTTCACATAACCAACAAATTACACGAAGAAAAAATAATTTAAAAATAAATTCTGTCATATGAACATTTAGTTATACGAAAATCAATTGTTCCCATAGAAACGCTGGAAGGATATCATTCATGAAAACGTATATGAAATAGTGTCGATAAAAAAAGTATATTTAATGGTGTACTTTGAAGTTTCGGAATAATATTTTTTTCTTATCACCCCATCAGCATCGGTGATTCATTTAAAGAAATTAATTCGGCCACTTAAAGCATAAAACCAGAAATAAGAGAATCAGAGAAATTGTGAAGGAAATACAAAACACTTCACTGAAAAATTATAGGGATTGCGAAAAATCTGTCCTCAGTCCATTATCGTTTCCAACTAATTGTTCAAGTAACTCATTATATTATTTTCATCGTTTTTTTATACAACTTATAAAATAGAACTAAAAAGCAACATATGCAAAGTAATAAATGCGTGAATCGTGTGAGCTATAAAATCATTTTCTCGTGAGAACATATATAAACAGTGGATTGTGGATCAAGTCATCAACCGATTAGCATACAGATGTATCCAATGAATATGTATGGGCGCGGATTTCTAAGCAAAAGGTAGAGAAATAAAAATTCATTTATTATTAAATTCCATTTCAGAAAGAGAAAGTTAGCAATAGTTGACATCTGAACCTTTGGAGTTACTGGTGCTTGTCAGGAAAAACAAGTAATTTATAACAAATTAATTCATTCGACACCTCAAGGCTGATGTCGTTTACATCATATACCGACTCTGAGAGAGTAGACAGCGTGTCCCATCAATCGAAAATAAAAATGATACATTAGTATGGATTTGTAAAGAAAACATCACGTCGTTTTGTATTGGTTGTGTTGGTTGTTACAATGTTTTTTTTAAATATTTATCTAATGTGTCTGATGGTTTTTGAAATAGTTATTTCATCGACACGAACAAACTTATTTTCAAGCCCTGAAGAAGAATTTAATTAAATTCGAAACTTCTACATGAAAACAATTGTTTTTTAAGAAAAAAATTACCCTGTTACCCAACCAAACTTTTTTTAGAAAAATTATTGGATCAGTAAACTAGTTGAGTGATTAGAAATTGGGATATACACATAATTCAACGATGTGGAAGTTTCATTCTACTGTGATGATATTCTCTAATTATTTTGTCGAATGTGGATGTTCTGCATGAAGCTTTTTGGTTTGAAATAGTTCTCAAAATATTTGAAAAAACTTTTCGGCAACCATCTGGAAAGTACCCACTTCCCGGACGTTTTTTCTTCGTGAAAGTAGCTTTTTTCCGGCCGAGTCCAGGAAATACGTATTTCCCGAACTAGGCTGGGAAGAATCACATCGTTATTGTAAATATGAAATCTTGGTTGGTATGGTTTTAATAAATGCGGTTAATCATTACCATAGCAGAGAAATAACTACAGACACCTATTTGACTTGAAACGTAGTAACTAACGATTATATCCACGGCCACAGTTGTTTTGGTGCCAGGGTATTTGGAGTTAATTTCATGCAAAAATGTTTTTCGTAGGAGTTCACACTTTTAATGTAACATTTCAGTAAAATATAAGGTACACTATTCTAAGTTAAATTCTTGGGCCAGATAATAAACAAAACACGTACTCTTCGTTTTGTTATTATAAGAATGTTATTGTATACAGAGTTGGAGAAAAAGTAATTGATGACACTAACTGAACACTTCAGAAGCATATCGTTCGTATATCTAGATCTAGATCATTTGTACGTATAATTTTGGTACTTATCCCAGTAAAATTTCGGCATCTAATCTAGAAGTATTTCTAATCCTAGTTGAAAAGATGCACCTTCATCAGAAACACATATTAATGATTAGAGTAACGATACTAGTCCTCACAGAGCTCTGGTTATACATTGTTATTGGCATTTCATTATAGTGTGGAAAATTTGCAGGTAACAAATCAGGATAAGTCTATTTATTACGTTCTGTTTCACCCTATATAGTATAATTTCAACCAGGTACGTAACGAATACTCTAGCTAGACCAACTCCGATATATTCTGCATGGAGACAACTCATTAATCAACCACAATTCTAGTTCTGGAATTACTTAGCCAATTGATAATAGGCATGCGAATATATAAAAACCAGTGCTTCTACTCATAATTGAAACCTATTTTTCCACAAGGCTCATATCTGGGACCGCTTTTATTCTCTATTCCCATCAATGATATAAAATAATATTTTGAATATTCATCAATCTTACTGTACGCAGATGATATAAATATCTTAAATAATTTCTGTATTCTGTATTCAATCAGACCTTTCTAGACTCTCTCAATATCATGCTGCCAATAAACTCAAGCTGAATACTGATAAATGTGCTTGTATTTGTTTCACCAAAAATCCCATTCCCTCATCCCCTTTAGTCTTACTCAATAGGTAATTGTCGCATTACTAAGACGAATCACGTAAAAGACTTCACATAAATCAAGGCTAGAAGTCACTCAAAATAAGTTCATACGATTCATGCATTTTAGATTAACAGATACCTATATTAAAATAGGGTTAATTTGGTTCGGAAGCAGTATATTATTCAGGTATTCGAACAATACAAAATAATTATTTTTATTGATCTAGTATTCACCTTCAAAATTTTAAATGTTGTCGATTCTCCTCCTCTCTCATCTCTGATACCTTTCTATGTATCTACTCACATAACTCCTGTACATTTCAACACTAATTTAGGAAAAATTCAATTGTAAAAAAATCACCGCAAATTTCGATAAATACTGTAGTTATGTAGACATCAAAATCGTTCAAAATAAAATTTAAAAGTATATTTCTGTAAATCAATCGTGATAATTGATTTTTATTGACTCACTGAATGTAATATCAACCATATTTACTGCGTCAACCACGCTTTACTGCCTCATCCTATTTTCTTTTCTATAAAAATGTAAGATTTATACATGTTGTTTATTAAACATGCGGCAAAATTTGCTGATCGAGATCAATATGAAGTAATGCCTGCTGATTTTTCATTAGAACAGTGGAAGATGTCAAATATTTGAGATATCGGTTAATTGCTGGATGTAACGAAATCAGAAACGAGCCTGGTGCTTTTAAAAGAGTTCGGGAGTCGATGAGGAGAATATTGGATTCTTGCATCTGAGCAGGGGTAGTCATTTTCAACAGTTCTTGTAGATTAAGAAAAATTACATGTAATTTTTAGCAATAAATTATTATTGTCGAAATTCTTTTTCGCTCCATATCTTAGAAACAAAGCGCACTATCAAAATCATCATCAAAGAACAAAATATCCTTAGAATTATTGAAGGAAAAGTCTCTGAAATGTTTGCCTCAAGTTTAATAAACACACTGTATTGAAAGATTTTTGGAGAAATATTGTTAGATTTTAAATTAAATATAGCTTTCAGTATTACTTTCTTAGGAGCTATTTTTTTTCATTGTTGATGGAATCTTTGGAGAATACTATTTTGGATTCCGACCTGTTTGTGTCCTGAATTGAATAAATAAATAAAATAAGAAGTTCACTTTGAAAAACACTGTTCTGATTAAAAATCAGCAGACATTATTTTGTGGAAATCACCATTTTTTTGTACTTGAATGAACAAAGTTGACTTTGTTCGCCCATTACTCTGACTCTCATTGAGTGTGAGGAAGCATTAATTTCATGCTCATTCGCATGAGCACGTATTATGCAAAGTTGACCACAGAGTAAATATAGTAGTTGTTAAAAGTTATTCAACAAAACTAACACTCGCTTGCGTCACCTCTAAATGTCGAATACCCAACTAATTAATTTTTAATTCATACTTGAACAAAAATATATCATTATCCTGTTCATTAAACCGAGAAATTATAAACAGAGTGCACTGAAGAAAGCTCTCTACCTTGAAAAAACATGTTTTATTAATTTCTTCATGATTATTCCTTCTCATAATTCATTGATCTTCAGAGAATTATCTTCGTAATATTCCTTTTTTCGATTCATTGAACTGAATTTTGGATTACAGAAGTCTAACATTTTCTAAATCTTCTCTTCATGATCGGTAGCCATGCAGATTTTGTACCTCGTATTTGTGGTAATGCAATTGTGATATTCTTCTTTTCGAACATTTTTGTAGCAGAGAGATAAAAAATAACAAGTTGGAGAGGAATTGGAAATTGAAGCTAGGTACCCAACTTCAGGGAGAGTGGAAGAATCTAACCTCATACACAAGTCAATAAAAATATTCTAGAACAGTCAAGCGGCGCACAGAGCTGTAAAACACCTGAAACCTAGCCATAAATTCGTCAACTTCAATTGTCACAGGTAATAATGAACAATAATAATGAACTTAGCTAACTTTGTTAGCATATTTATTAATTTTTATTTGTGTTATAATGGTGAAAAAAATTGCTATGGCTGTTGTTGGTCAAGGTATGTACTACATTTTAAATTACATAAGTTTTATTTAACAGGCTTTATTTTCGAATATAGAGTGTAAAATCATTTGTATAAAAAAAACTTGTATTTTACTTCATTCTTCAGCAATCGTGGATATTATGAACATATGCAACTAATTGCAACAAAATAATACTTACGTTTTATAGCACTTCAAAATTTCTAGAATAAGTTTATGAAGCAAAATCATTCACAAGTATTCACATTTCATAGCATTTCTCTGTTGAAATTAACGCACAATTAGAGTTTTGAGTGATATTTTATTAATTGTTACAGATTGTGAACCTTCTGTTATATCTATGACAGGAAAAAAACTATACGAGCTTGTTAGAAAAAGTCCACAGCGACTGCTTGACCGAAAGCTCCAGGATTTGGAAGAAAATTTGGTTGAAATAACCAGTGCCCCCGGAAAAAAGTGATGAACTTCAAAAAAACTATACGATCTTGTTAGAACAAGTCCACAGCGACTGCTTGACAGAAAGCTCCAGGATTTGGAAGAAAAATTGGTTGAAATAACCAGTGCCCCCCGGAAAAAAGTGATGAACTTCAAAAAGTCTAAGACTTGAAGTGGTATATGAACGTAAATAGCTTGCTTGTAATAGTACAGGAAGTCGTTTCTCAGAAAAAGACCACGAATGGCTTGATGGTGAGATTTTACTACATGGTAAAGTCTACAAGAGTCGCGTAACTGACAAAAATGAAAAAGAAAATATTCAAAATGCAAAGGAACAAATTCAAAAAGATTTTAATGACAAGTTGAGATTACTCGTGGATATTCCTAAGACTGGGTATGGCAACGCTAACACTTCACGAAGATTCTTCCAGAACGCTGAAGAAGCAGCATCGGGCATCGACATAGAATTAATCAAAAACATTCAAAACAATATTGGAGGTATACTCTTGGAAAACTGTAGCCTATACAGTACACAAAATATTGGTCTACTCATCAAGCGTTATAGCTCATGCCTTGTTACCGATTGGACAATTATCGGAAGAAGCTGCTGACGCTCGAAATAAACACTTTCTACAATACAGAGATAATTTTTCTAGAAAGTTTTCCAGAAGAGAGTGCAACGAAGATATACTTAATAGACTTCTGCTTACTTCGGATCCATATCTTAGTATTATGAGGCGAAAGCAAAACAAACCAAAGCAACCATTTAGTGCTGAGGCTAAACAGTTTTTTAAATTGGATGACAGTCTTCCTCAGGAATATAATTCATTAAAACTTATGTTGAAGTGAAATTTGTTGATTATGCTGATAATTTGACCTAATTGTAAAAAGGTTATTTTGATTATTTTCAACATAATGAAAAATTTTATTTCATCTTCATTACTGATTTGTCTTTTTTTTATTACGAATATCACAATACGTCAATTTCTATGTATAACATTTAAAAAAAGTGAGAATTTATTTTTGGCCACGTTTTAGGTGCTTTTACCGCTCTGTGCGGCGTTGAAAGCTCTAGGCTCCTACCGAGCAACGTCTAAATTGGTAGCAAATTACCAAAAACGGGTCTCCTTGATAGAAAAACTTAACAGATTGTCTCTTGTCTGGATTCCTGGCCATACTGGCCTGAAAGGCAATGAGGCTACTGAATCCCTTGCAAAGGAGGGTGCCTGAAGCATCTTCATTGGACCAGAACCTGTCATTGGCATCACTTTAGGCTTTGCCAAAGGTTTGAACATCAGGATGGCAAGAAGATTTATGGACTTCTAGCAGAATTTTTCAAGATTGGCTCACCCCAAGGCGTTTATTCACCCTTTGAAGCTTGATACCAAATAGTTGTTGGAATACAGTAGGAATGAACTACGATGTCTAACAGGCCTTCTTACAGATCACTGTCATTTGAATCATCATATGCAGAGACTCGGACTATCGGAAGATAGTGTATGTCGCCTCTGTTTGGAAAATGATGAACCAACAGAGCATATACTTGGTGCCTGCCCCACTGGGGACCGAATCAGGTTTTTAGACTTCGGCAGAGCCGTACTCTTACCATCTGACCTGAAAGACCACTCACCATACAAACTAGTGGGCTTCGTTGAGAAGCTGGGTTTATTTGGTCGAGTGTGAATGGGTACGAGCCACAATAAATCCATGCGGGTTGCGGTGGAGGGTCGAATAGACTCACTCACTTCGGACCTAACCTAACCCAACATCAGAAATTCCCTCAACTGCTGTCGATTCTAGTTGAATCAAAAAAAGTTTCCAACTTAGACATTGGTATTTGTGAATTTTTATCAAGGAACTCGTGTCTAGACATTTCGATTTTACACAATGATTTTAAATGTGTCAAGATAGGCATGTTTTCGCAGTTTAGTGGGCTAACAAAACTTCAAACAAAAATTTAATTAAAAGAGGTATATTTTCATATTCTCCATCTTTATACAAAAAATGGGAATCTACCAAAGAAAGGAGAAAGCAATCAATTTAAAATTTTATAAATGTTATTGCATTGATTAATACGGAGATGGAGAAGTAAAAATTCAAAATTTTCCTTCCCCAAAAATTATTCGCGAGCAAAGATGAATCCAGGATATATCCCTGGGTAAGTTGGAGAACTAGGAAACAAAGTTCCCAAATAAAATGCATGCAGTTGCCAACTCCAAAGATTGAAGGTAAGTTGAAGTTCTGCTCAGGATATGATGATGAGCTTCTTGAATTCAAAGAGTTTTTCATAACAGTAATTTGCTCCGACTTGAATCGTTATCAACAAAATAATTCATTCAAGTAGGTAACATAAAAAACGCCGTTCAATTCATAAAACTATATTACAGAAAAATGAGTTTGCTCCCCTCATTCGCCACACCGAAAAAAGATTGAATATTCGGCATTAATCTATACTTTATCATCATTTATCTTCAAAAATTAATAAGCAGATGATTATTACCGACCTTAGTAACAGTTGGGATACGATATATAGACTTTATGTAATAGGTTTCAACACTAGAATATGAATATTCTCATCAGATTAGTACATTTGTGGAACTGTCTTATTGGCGAATAGCTATTGAAAAATAATGTAGGTACAATACTGAATTCAGAGTGATTTATGACCATTGATTTTACTGTGAAATTGTGAAAGGAAACGATTTCAATGAACAACTCTAGTGCATAAATATCAAACTGTGGAATATAATTTTGTAACCTAAAAAAAATGTTTAATTCTAAAATATTATAGTATTGAAAGCTAACCAAGATGTACACCAGATGTAACCAGAATAACTGAATGCCTTTTGTCCTAAATTGAAATGTCATAAAATTTTTAGTCAATTGGGAAAACTTTTTTTGGCTTTCTATCATCCTAGTAAAATTCTTCACAAACCTGCTGTTTTTTAAGTATAACAATATAAAAACTATTTCATTTAGTGAATTGTATGACGATTTCCTGTGAATTACTGTTCAATCAAGAAAGAGACACTGTTTTCTTCTCTCTAGAAAAAAATCCTTCGAAAGTCCAGTTCGCTGGAGATCGACCTGGCGCTCGCCTATACGGATCCTAGCTATAGCGCAAACAAAGTGTTGAAGTTAGCTCATTCAACTTCATTTTTTTAAACTGTATTCTTGATTCATATTAGTTCATTTCAGTTTTATTGTTGAAAAATTGTTAATTAATCTTTCAGTGAAGTAGTCAGTTGTACTTATTTTCCAACTACAAGGTAATTAGTGTAAATGAATAATGATAATGACCATTAGCAGATGTGAAAAACTTCATAAACGTTCTCTCATTAATATTACAATTGGTAGTTGAAAAATTGCTCTAATCGCTCATTTCACTTTCAACAGTAAATTACATTCACTTTTTTCATCGAATATGTTGTTCTTTGTAAGGCAACTATTTTGATTTATCATATATAATATTTATTGAACAAACTTATTTGTTGAAACTAAAAACCATCCAAAAAAATAATTTCTCAGTTGAAATTTTAATACCTATATCACTAGAAAAATCCTACATTCAGTAAGTAATTTATCGTGATTTATCATAAGACCTTCATAGTGTCAATACGACACAAAATAAATTTAATTATTAAAGCTAACCTGTACTCAGTTACTGCAATATTTGTATTGAATGTTGAAATCTGTCATTTACCGATATAATATTAATAATATTACAGTTCTATTAAATGAATAGTTCAGTCAATATTTTCAGTTTTCACATGAATAATTTGGTGCTTCTTACCGTAGAATCGACGCGCAGATATTTTCAAGGTCATAGATAGGAAGAAAATCAAATTCTTCAAAGGATCTTACATCAACATGATCAATTCGGTACAGATGGTGGTCTATGAATGGGGTGTGTCAGCTATGTATAAGATGTATGTATGTGAAAAGATAATTTGTAACGAATAGGTAACAATTTTACTATGAGATACAATAACTCACAACTAAATGTGTGCTAAACAGCATTAGAAATGTTTATTTGAAGGTGTATGACAATGTTTGGTGGTGAATTCAATTATTTCGGACTTCCATTGTAATATGATTTAAAATTATTCGAAATCCCTGAAAGAACTAATACAGTTCTTTCATATTAGACAATGGAAGTTTGAACTAATTAAATATGTAAGAAAAGTTCATATATATCTATTACTCAAGGTGTTTTCATACAATTGAAATTATGATATTTTGATCACAACGAGACTATTCTCTACATTCACATATTAATATTTTGAATTTTTTTGACGTATGTCTCAGATAAAAATATTGTGCCACACTTGTGAATGATTATAAAATACTCTGTTGAGATAAATGTATCTGTATATCCATTTATCTTGTTAGGGTTAGGTTAGGTCCAAACTGAGTGAGTCTATTCGACCCTCCACCGCAACCCACAAGAGTTTATTGTGGCCCACACATATTCACAATCGGCCAAATGAACCCAGCTTCTTAACGAAGCCCATTAGTTTGTGTGATGAGTGGTCTTTCAGGTCAGATGGTAAGAGTACGGCTCCGTACTCTTACCTCCTCTGTAGACTCTGTAGACTCGCTCCTGAACTAAATTTACAGGGAGGTCAGTTGGAGTTGTAAACTCGACATCCATCTCCTCTGTAGACTCGCTACTGAATTAAATTTACAGTAAGATCAGTTGAAGTCGTAAACTCGACATCCATCTCATCTCTAGTTCATCTAAGTTCACAGGGAGGTCAGTTGGAGTCGTAAACTCGACATTCATCTCCTCTAGAGACTCAGCGTCAGAAAAAAATTTTAAGTTTACTCTGTCCATAAAAGTCCCCCCACGAGTCCACGAGTAGCTAGAGAAAGAAGGTCAATCACGTCAGAGCCCTGCATTACCGTGACCAGGCGATGCTACGACAAGAGGACGCCCGGTATCTCAAAGGTTCCGTAGAGACAGCTGATAGGCTTAGTGTCATTCATCCTCTCGGCACGGATACATACACCTTAGGATTAAGCCATTGTCAACCCCCACATCCCAATCCAATGTACTAGCCAAAAACAGCATGCACAGTGGTTCAGACAGCGAAAGATCTTGTGACTCCAAGGACAAAGAGTTACATTAGTAGAAAGCAATTGCTATTGAATACACGTGTTGAGGTTTTGTAAACTATCGAGTGAATATCCCACAATGTAGTGTTACGTAAATAGTAAATGCATTATTTTTAAAACAATAAATTGATGGATGTAGCCGTTGTTACTACATGGTAGGAGATCATGATGAAAAGAGAAATGAAAATGTCTATTTTTTACCACTTTTATGAAGTGGTATAAAAGTGGTAAAAAACATAGATATTTTTAAAACGATAAGTGTCTTCCCTGGCACTAATTTTTGTACCCTGGCTCTAAATTTTGTACCCAGTCACTAATTTTGATGACAGGCAAGGCAAGATTCTTCCCAAAAGTCCTGGTTGCCATACAAGGTGGAATGCTTTGAATATTTTGGTACAGAATCTCGTATCCTGATGCTAAATAGGTCATTTTAGAGCTTCATTATTACTTGTCCTTCACTAAGTTTCATAACAGGGAATAACACAACCCTAGGAGAGATACCAGCATAGCTCCACGCGAGTTATAAGTTGTTTCAATAAGCACATCAGTTTACAGTTTTCCGGAATGAAAAAGAAACACCAAAACAAGGATAGCCACTTTATGTATTTCAGAAGTTGTGGAACACGTTTTGAAGATTATTCTATTCAAGAGAACATTTCACCCCCTTAGGCCAGTGACATACTTCGTGATTTCCGAGCGGTTTTTTCCAGTGTGGTTTCCAAGCGAAAATTGCTGAGTAAAAATCGCTACAGTGATTACCTGACAGTGTCCATGCAGACCGAATTTTTGACTGGAGGCGTAATATCCCTTTCCCGTTCTCTAGTATCGTTCGCGTCTTTAACGCAACCACTATGATGTCTGCTGATGCTGCGATATTTCACCATCAAATGGTGGTGTCCGTTTGCGCTTTGGAAGCAGAAAGCGCTTCTGCTGGAAGACGACACCCAAAAAAGTTTGTTGGCAAAAACGGGGTCACTTTTGTCCCACAAACAAGGTGATTTTTTACGCTATATATTAAAGTTTGCACTTCCATGCTCGAATCGCAAATGAAAAACCGCTCGGAAATAGCCAACACTGTCGGGTCCCATTCGTTTAACTGGATTCTCTCTCTACTTAGTCGCCCTTACGCTCCGAAAATCGCTCGGAATCCGATGACCGGTCGGCTGTAAGAAATCGCCGCTGTTAGCAATTGCAAACACTGTCATGTTCCATTTAAATGCAGAGATTGACATAGAAATATAAAACCGCTCGAAAACCGCGCTGGAAAAATCCGTTCGGAAATCGCGAAGTATGTCATTGGCCTTATGAAGGGGTAATTTCACATATAAAATAATGTCTGAAAATATGATATAATTTCATAGAATACACCTTACGATTTGATCTCCACAAACTTTATTTAAAAAAATATATCACATGTTTTCCTAATACAGTAGCTTTTTCGTAATCAATGAAATACTATAAGTTCATTCTTACTTGGGTACTTATACGATTAAATTACCTAAAACATCTACAACTCCTATACCTAAGGTACAGGTGCAATTATGATTACCTGAAGCGTATTACATCAATTCTACATCAATTATAATACTGAATTGGTTTTAACAAAACAATTCAAATAAATTCAGTTGGTTTCATTAGAATGTTTGAACGTTTAGGTATATTACTTTCCATTGCTCCCAAATGATTCAGCCTCAAACATTTATTTTCTATGTGTAAAATTTCCAAATCCTTGTTGAAGATATGATTTTCTTCTAAAATATGATTTGAATATGTTGAACTTGTTTCTTTATTTACATAGTTCATATGATGTTCCTGAATACGATTCCTAAATGTTCTGCCGGTTTGACTAATGTATATACCAGATTGTAGAATTGATATAATGTGATTTAGGTAATCATAATCGAAGCAATACCTTAGGTATATAAAAATTGTAGATGTTTTAGATAATTTTATCGAATGAGTATCTCTGTAGGTAGTTTCAGTTGTGATTACATAGGCTATATAAATATCACAGTAAGCTACTGTGTTGACGAAATATGTTCGTGATATATTTCTTCGAATAAAGTTTGTAGAGATCAAATCGTAAGGTGTAGTTTATAAAATTACTATGGATCTTCATCAAGTGACGTCCAAATATATACTAGATATAAACCAGAGAGAAAAAATCCAAATGAGTAGTCCTACGTCCGAATATTTTCAATGTTTACTCTCGTTAACCGAGATTTGTACCATAAATTCGATATCCTTTGCTATAAAAGTGTAATTAAGGAAACCTGTTCCTTCCAGAAGATTCGATGATGATATAATTTCATTCATTTCCAAACGAAACACATAAATTAAGTTTCAATATTTCCCAAATGTTTTATCGGTAGAAAGTTAGTACATTCACCTCATCATTAATCATGAACTCTCGTTTATAACGAGTACATTGTGTATTGTAAATCGCACTGAATCTATATTAATACAGGGTGTAACATAAGTATGAAATATTCGAGTGACCTATTCCTGAGACAATTTTAAGGAAAAACAGTCTATATGAACTTGTCTCTGGAAATGCTTCGTTTCGAAGATACAGGGTGTTGAAATTTAATTTTTTTGTTCGTTTTTTGTTATTTGCACGAAATTTGGTAATCTGGGTTTTTTTGACGAGAAATATTATAATTTCGTATTATTTTCATGTAACATCTAGAAGGCGCTGCGTGCGCTGTCATTATTTTTATCAAATAACTCTCTCTTTTTTAACAGTAAACCTTTGGTACTTTTCCTGAATAAACCCAGTTCCCACCCTCCCGCTGGAGGTGCTCGTTTTCGAGATATTTACAATTTTATATATCGATCCATAATACTTAGCTCCTAGGGCGATAAGTGAAGTTGCTGAGAACATCACAAAAACTAAATATGTGGTGGATCCCGTTTAAATAAACAAATTTTTCCTACAAAATGTTTATCGAAAAATCAATCCGCTGGCATAATTTTTATTCAGTGCAAGGAACCCAAAAATAAACAGATCGAATATATTCGGAGCATTTGTTGAGAAAATAAATGCAAAAGAGATCGGTGTCTGTTTCGTTAAAATTCAAAGTAGGAAAAAATATTGTGCGTACTTGCGTATTTGGATGTGCAAATTACGAATCCGAAATAAAAAACGATCTTCTTCCTCATTTCCAGAGTTACAGCCCTCCAAAGTTACGAAAATGTTTAGCCTTCTTTTCACTCACAAGTTTTCGTTGACCCAGGACTGGATTTAGGGGAGGACAGGTGTGGCTATAGCCCCGGGGCTTCTACAGGAAAGGGGCCCCCACAATGAAGATGAAACAGTATCCAAATGTTGACGGGTCAGCAACTTATACGTCCAAGAATACTTGCAAATAAATTATAATATTCTTATCGATACGTCAGAAAGCCAATTTTTGATTCAATCATCCATTTTAGTGGCAATACATTTTTTTATGTGCATTTTGTTATTTGAACCTATGAATTGAAGAGTTGTTCCAGTTTGATTTACAATTTTTCCGTGTTAGGATTCCGTGTTAGGATTCCGTGTTAGGAATCACACGTTAACACCTCGTTAGTCCTTAGCTCGCACAAGTTTCTCAACTTCTAAGAGTTGTCGTTCGTATGGGGGCGGCAGCTGATTAACGGAAAAACAGATTTTAAACAGATTTTTAAACAGAATGAACATTCGCTCGTCTGATGTAAATCTGCCTTTACAAATACACTAAATATCTAACATTCTCTTGTAGGGGTAAATGATCATAGGAGGGGTCTATTTCCTGTGGCACTGAAACTGAATAGTACTGTTAGATTAGCCTTGGATTTTCCAATGTTAACTTCCTAAACATTTTTTGTTCCTTTTGGTGCTAATACATTTTTATTTTGGGGTCAAAGCTGAAAATTGGTTTCATCAGCATTGAAGATTCTTGAGGGTTCATTTAAAATGTGACAATAATCTTTATCTCTGAGATAAGAATGAATATATTCGAACGATTTTTTAATATTTGAACTGAAGAGGGGCTCTTGGGATTTTGAACTGCCTTCAAGCTTCTCTTTTTGGAATACTCCTTTCGACAGTACCCAACGATTTTTGTAAATTTTTCTCGGTGTATTTCTTAACATTCATTCTTTGATGTCTTTGGCATCCTGAAAGGTGATTTTAAACATGCTCACAGTGATTTTTATGATATATCAATTATTATTGCTTTAATGAAATACAATATCTGATATTAATTTCAGTTGATTATTGAAAGAACTGATGCATGATAAAGAAGGAATGGATATCCTCCGATGTGAAACATGAATGTCAGAACGTAGTATTGAGAGAGTTATTGGCCGCCCGAATTTAATAGTTATTGGCCGTAGCCAAGAACTATCCAAATATGTTATTGAAAGCTACCAATGAAAAATAATCGTACTATAATGTAAAATTGATCCAGAACCATTAATAATTTTATGATTTTGAAAAATGACCCACAATACAATGATTGGCCACGAGGCCAGTTACTGTAATTGTATAATAAAATGTCATCATAATCATTGGCCCCTGAAATTATATATTTTGGCGCGAAATTTCATAGGTTTAAGTACATTTTATCATATTTCGAAGCGTTATTTCATATATAGGTATCAAACAATGCTTCTCTACCAAGAATTCACATCTTCAAAAGCTAGATGGATGTTTCTTACCTAACTAGCAAGAAAATGCTCAAACTTTCCCGAACGCGCTGCACCACCTAACACCAAGTCGTTTCGAAACAGAATGAGGGGAGACACCGTTGCCACTTCGAGATGTAGGTAGCTCATGCACGATTCTAATTTGATAGTTGCCAGTTTTCAGATAAAAACTTGTCTCTTATTATTAAATCAAATAAATCAAAGGGCCAATATCTGTAACAAGGAACAACTCTATTGCTTACCCTATGCCAAATGATTTTCGATGTTAACAAGTGCTTGAGGTGATTCGAATAAATCCTCATATTTCTGATATTTTAAAAATCCTAAACCTTTTCCTTCGTTTACGGGTATTTTTACTATTTTGGTTGTTCTGGGTGGAACAATAATTAAATGGTTTTTTATTTTAAGGCTTTTCTTTAAATTTAAGAATTGTTTTGTTTCGTATACAATGGATATTTTAGTTAGATTTGTTTTTTCTCATGATTAACAGAGACTTTAGTTTGTTTGAAGAAATTTATACATATAAATCCGTCATATTTATTACTAAAATCAAATAAAAATTATTTATGTTTTTGATTTATTTTGAATTGTTTGAAAATCGGAATAATTACTACTTCGTCATGATAACTTATACAGTGTGCTGTTTGAATATCAAAATATTCTTTTAAAAATCTGTTTAAAATCTGTTTTTTCCGTTGAGCTGCCGCCCCCATACGAACGACAACTCTCAGAAGTTGAGAAACTTGTGCGAGCTAAGGACTAACGAGGTCTTACCTTTTAACGTGTGATTCCTAACACGGTTGCAGAATCATTCCATTCCATATACACAAATATGATACAAGAAATAAATCAAACCTTGTTCCTACAGCTAATAGGTTGAAAAGAACAGATAATATAGGAATTAAGCTATACAATGCCTTATCTGCCAAATTTCGTAACTTGCCATTTAGAAAATTCAAAAACTTATTGAAGAAAATATTAACCAAACAGCCTTTATATGAAATCGATCAATTTTTCGAAGTTATCCAAGAAGAAAGAGACACTTTTGTGGCCACCTCCCGAAATTTTACTCAACTTTGAATATATATAATACGTTAGCTATGTGATTTATAATTTGTGTAAAAGCTCATGGCTTTACATTTTAGTCAAGTCTTATAAGATTGGAATTTTATCTTGTTAACTTGTATTTTTGTTGTAAATCTACATTTATCTACAAGCATTTTTTGAAAACTGTATTGACAAATCTTACCCTCTCAAACCTATTTTAGAAATTGTATTGACGTGTCTAAAAACTGTGTGTTTTTTGAGACTAATAAAAAAATTATTATGGAATTTAATGTTATTACTATGTTGAGTTTGATAAAGGAAAGGAGCTCGGCATAATTGTAATATTAATTATTCATAATAATAAATAATATTATAATAAATCTAAAGAAATGAACTTTCGTTCAAGCCAGTCTTGGATATACTTATACAATAGATTGAATGGAGTAACGCCTATCAGAAAACAACTACTCCCCTGGTTAATACCATAATTGAAAATCGGAATTATTTCCTCTTCCCAAGTTGGAGCGAACAAGAAAATGTCACTCCATCTAGTGGACGAGGTACTAACCAACTGCACATCCCAAATGTGCCCGATTCCTCTGAATAAGGAAGAAAAACTTTTTTTTGAAGACTGGCAGTAAATAAATCTAAAGAAATGAACTTTAAACGTTCAAGCCAGTCTCGATATTATAGATGAGCTATTTCCTTTATCAAACTAATAATACTTTTCAAATTGTTTATTAAAATAAGATATTAATGGTATTATTACAATTACTCTGATTCGAGTTGGATTACATTATAGATGACCTCCTTTCCTTCATCGAATTCAAAGAAGTTTTAAAATCGTTTATTAAAATGGAATCTCTAAATAAATGCAACTTATAAACGGATACATTTCGGAAATAAGAAGTTCCGTTTATTGAAATTTCCTTTATCTCATGGTTTCCCCAATTTAGTTACTTGACTTTTCAGGAGTTTTGATGTGGGAAGTATTCTCTTGCGGAAAAATTCCCTACGGACGGATGACAAACAGGGAAGTGGCCGAAAGTGTTCAAAGAGGTCGTACTCTAGAAAGACCGCAGTACTGCCATAAACAGGTGTATGATGTAAGTGACTCTTCTACTGAAATTTCATTGTTTCATTGTTAACGTGCTCAACTCAGATACCAAGTTTAACTGTTGTTTATCAATTTTTACGGCTAGAGTCACGGCCTGTCATTTTGGTAGGCCGTGGTCGAATGAACCCTCAAGGATAAAACACAAGCACTGCAGGAAAATCCTCACATCGCTCTGAGAGCGGTGCCTGTACGATAGTAGCGATTCAAGTTGGATTTGAAGCGCTGGAGATTGAATACATTTAGAAAAATGTTATCAGAAAGTTCTTTTCACATAAAAACGTAGTAAGATTATACAATTTCAGTCAAAAACTTACGCTAATATATTTTAAAGGTTTTCTAAAATGATGAGTTTTTTATTTTTTTTAACATTTGTTTTCAAATTTCTATTGGCAAATTTCAAAGTATAATAAATTCTTAGCCTTGTGAAAAGGAAAATGATCACAATCAGTGGCACATAAATTATTGAAATATTAAGAAATTCGGTCTCTAGATGAATGATACATTGTAAAAATGAATCTGGAGGCATATATAAACTTCCAAACTGTTTGGCTACTGTATTACTATATGCCTAGAAATGACTTTATACCT
>WOGN01001367.1:6580-19557 GCA_015342105.1 Leptinotarsa texana
GAAAGCTATCTCAAATGAATTTTTTCACCATGGGTAATTATGAAAAACTTAAATTTAAGGTAGTTGATTTGCGAGTCGAAAACTCTAAAATACAATGGAAACGAATAATCACACCGAATTCTCGTCAAACATATATTTACAAAATAATAGAGATCAACAAAATTGCTAGAAAAATAAAAATTCTTTTTCGTTATATTAGGATGAGGTAAAATCATCATCGGGTTGAATAACGATCGGATTTAAGGAACTTTGCACATAATATTTGTTCTCTTCTTTTATAACGTGGGCTACACAGTTCTTCCACACATCACTATGACCTACCTACACAACATTCAGAGTCGGTGACTGGTTACATTTCCGAAAGCTTTCTTTCTTTGTGGCCCCAATGATTTCAATTGGATTGAACACACAATAGTATGGAGGCAAACGTAAGAGAATATGACCTAAATACAAAATAACAACAGCTTCTACAAGTAATAATTTAGGTAAAACTCTCTTCAATGCAAAACTCAAACGAGATCCAGGGAAAAAATCAGGTATATATAGAATAGAGTGTGGCGAATGCTTTGCAGTAGGTATATATAGGCTAAACCTGGAGAAATTTTGACGTGAGGCTTCGTGAACACGTTTATTTGGATAAAAAATATACAATGTATGAACGTCTTCAAAAATCAGAACACATAATAAGTAAAGATAACCTCAAAATCCTATACATATGGGATAAGGGAAAAATGAATTATTTGAAAGCCATGGGAATCAACAAATCAATAAAAACCAGAAATATACACCCCTAAACGAGCAACTCGATTTATGAAGGTATCCACTCTTGAATTTATTAGTTTCAGTGCCGAATTTCAAAGTTGGCACCTTGTCCTATATTACCTAAAAACTCCCGATACAACCGAGTTTTTCAAATATCACATTTTAGTTTTATACCACAAAATGAACAAGTCATTAATCACACATATCTCTTCTAAAACTATACCTTTCAATATTAACCTTCTGACTTATTGTAGGAATTACTTGAATTTCATCATAGAGGAACTGAAGGATCCAGTAAGGTGAGTTACATTTTTACAAATATGATACATTATAATTGTTTAAAATTTTTGTTATTTTTCCAAACCTGCATATTTGAAAGTACGTTCTATTCATTTATGAAATACTTATTCATATTTTGTAGAAGATCATTCGGAGAAAAACTACAGCGGATATATTGCATAAATTGTTTCTCAAATTTTGTCAATAGTGTTTGTTACCCTCAAATTGAAAGGTGATAATATAAAGTGGTGAACTAAGAAGAAGCTTTTGGATATCCTAGTCTTTTCGAAAATTTCAATAGAACGATAACTTGCAGTAGTTCAACCACTGACGAAAACCTCTGCATTCTCATTTTTAACATTTTCTATACCAATTACTATGTCTAACCCTGAGTCCCCCATTTGTATGTAACTAGTTTACCATCATGAAACCAAAAAAATCGGAACACGGTTTTTCCCTCACTGTTTCGTTTTTAATCATTTTCCTCGATGCAAAAAAAAACGATGAGACAAAGTATGTGAACTATCACTACACTACACTATATGTCTGAAGTTTCGTTTACTACTGCGGTGGATATTATCAAAGGAGATGTGGTAATGGCCGCATTACCCCAGTTGGTGCAAGAGTTGTTTCCGTTGTTCTCAACGTAGTAATTACTTCAATAGGAAAAAATATGCAATGAACAGTAATGAAATTTGGCTACCTGTCCTTAATGGAACATAATCTAATTAAGAGAAACGAAGCCACGCCCACCAATGATGATACAAAACCTGAATGAAATACCAGCGTCGTAGTAACTGCGTGGGGAATAACCAGCAACAACAATCTTTTTTTTTCTGGAAATATTATCATCATCATCCTTCAAACATCAAGCTCAATCGGTTGAAATGCATACAATGCCACGATTCCCAAAAGTTTGCTTTTAGAGAAATGAAAACATATATTGGTGACTTATAGATCTAATATTGATGAAAGTAATTGAAAAATATTCAGTAATCACTATCTCATGTACAGATATTCAGTCATTACCCACTAACAGTAATTTCATTGAACTGGTTCGAAAGTTATGGTGATGTATAGACAGTCACCTCCCACATTTTTGCATATTTTCACGAAATAGTGAGTGATTTGGTTCCTAGACAATTTCTCATAGTCTCCAAAACTCCTGTAGAATAATGTTTTATCATGAACTTGTGAGATTATATTCAGGAAGATAGACGTTGCTACTTGCAACCAACTTCTGTAAATGTATTGTGAATTTTTCCCTCAGAAAAATAACGCCGTGCGATGCTGCACTTCTCAGATCGACTGCGACAAGGTCAAGTTCGCATTCAGCCCTGTTTGTGTCTTCTAGAATGCCGTAAATTGACTAACCAGCTTCCAAAGAGCTCCTCGAGTTATATTAGCATTACCGCGACGTAGGAGAGTCAGTCTGAAGTTTACTTGGAGTTTTTGTGTTGTATTGTCAATGTACTAGTGAAATAAAATAGACTTCAATTGTACAGTTTGGAAAATTATTGCCAAACCCATGGGAAAAATTGTGACGATATACGGGTAGGATATCATTCAAGTGCTGTCAACTTCAGGCTTTTTGTAATGCTCGTACCATTATGTTGTGATTTTTGCAGCTGAAAAAAAATCATAGGCTCGCACGGTAGTTAAAACGGGGTAATATGATGCAGCAACTGCTTTCGTGTGAAATAATTCTACCATTTATGACTCTCAAATTTCGCTGAGCCATATGCTTAGAAAAATATACGGATTTGCATGAATTTCAACCGATTAAACTTTCAACCGATTGAACATTACCCTTGGGATGATAAGTATTATCCTTTCCAGGAATTTGCCTCTAGCTATAGCAATCTCCTGCACCTTAGTAACAGCTGTCTACGTGCTCACCAACATAGCTTTCTACACAACTCTATCCCCGGTGGAGATTTTAGGGTCCAAAGCCGTTGCAGTAACCTTCGCTAATAGACTTTTTGGTCCGTTGGCTTGGACGATTCCAGTATTCGTCGCTCTCTCCACATTTGGAGCCGTGAATGGTATCCTTCTCACCTCCTCTAGATTGTTCTATGCAGGAGCATGCAATGGGCAGATGCCGGAGCTATTGACAATGATCCAGGCCCAAAGGATGACGCCAGCGCCATCTGTTTTGATAATGGTAAGCTTCTGCTAATTAAGGGATTTAATATTAAAAATTATGAAGATAAACGTAATGTTCTGAATAGTAATGAGGTTATTTCAGATAGGTAGGTTAGCTTTGAAAATAGCAAATTAACAAACGCAATAAGTTATATGCAAGATGCATAAAATATATCTGGTGTGATGAGTTGGACCCCTTCATCATGTGAAATGTTTTGTCAGAAACTGTTGAAGAAATAATAAAGAGATCCAATAAGTTTCAGTTTCCTGTTCACAGACGTGCTAGAACACTTTAAAGTGACACTGCTTGACAATGTTGAATTGCTACTTCAATTATTCATGTTATTGGGGAATTGATATCAAGTGCAAGATTTTTTTCATTATGGTTCATGAATTGATAATCTGAATAGAATACGAGCGACATCTATAGATATGAATTCACAGTTGGGCCAATCTCATGATTTGGGTCGAGAGTTTTTGACAAAACCAAAGCGAATCTGTTCAAGCAACAGGGTTTCTATTCATCTTTGTTAAGTGATAGAATCGATCTTGATTGCTTTGAATGCAAAAAGTAATCATTCTATTATGAAATAGCATTGAAGAGTTGGTTCAGACTAAATATGTTTTCAAAAATTATCAAGTTTGTTGTAGGAAAAAATAAATCCGTAGTTTTCCAAATCGTGTAGTTTCTACTCTGATAATCAATAAAAAAAACTGTGAGAAATGCTGTTCCCAAGCAGGAGTATTATTATTATTATTACCTCTGCTATGGTTGCTATTATCCACAACCTGATAACACTGTGAATGAATAAGTTTCATCATTTTCTTCTTTCATTTTCAACAAGTGAAACAGAAGAGATTCTTTTTGAAACTTTTCTCTGAGACGAAAAAGTCCTTTGTAACTATAATTCGTGAGTGGAATCATTTATAACATGAATCTAAAAGGTAACACAATTAGGTATCGATGTTCTCCGATAGAAAAAGACAAGAATATCAAGCGCAGAACATATCTGTTGTAACAAAAACAAACTATACATACAAGCTGCAATAGTCTAACGAAATAAAGTGTCAATAGGGCAGTACAATGAATGTGAATTTATTTCAGTTTTGGAAGGAAATTGAATTTCTCTGAATCCAATTTCAGTAATCTTGTTACAGTTAGGAGAATTCAAGCTCGTCACCACTGTTGATATTGCATTTATATATCTAGTTTCCACGTCAACAGAAAACAGTGAACCATTGTTTTGAATGTTAGCGTTACCAACCTAGGTTGGAGAAAATTCAGAAATAGATGTATTTCACGAAAAAGAAGTTCTATTGGAAAAGCCTTAATTTTTATACATACACTTTCTGTTTTTCCATTATTAGATGAAGTTGTAGAACTAAACGCTTTATCTCTGAAATGTAGATCTGCCTAACAAACATATAAAATACGTCATTTTATAACGTGACATCAGAAAGTTACTTTTCACGTTGTGCAACCACTCAAAGTTGAAAAAAAATCGAATTTTTATTCCTTGTTCTAATATAGACTTCTTGAAGTAAGCTGGATGATATTTATTATTTTTACATTCCAGAGGGTCGGCTTCTGTATCTTGTAGATAATCAGAAGTTGATAGGGATTGAGGGTATGTTCACAGAGTTAAAAAAATTAAAATTGAAATGATTAAGAAAATATATGGAAATTTGAAAATAACAAATATTGAAAATGAAAAAGAAACATTAAAATGAAAATATGAATAAATAAGAAAACACAAAAATATAAAAAATTCAAAATGAAAAATGATAAAAAATTAAAATGAAAAAATAGGTATTAAAATATGAAGAATGAAAAATAATGAATAATATGAAGGAAAAATTGGGGAGAAAGTGTGAAAAATTAAAATAATGTACAAATAAGACAACTTAAAATGAAAATAAAATATAAAGAAAATTAAAAAATTAAAATGAAAAGATAAGAAAATGAATAAATGAACGAACACATGATAATATTGAGAATAAAAATTTAAAATTCAAATTTAAAATAAAAATGAACAAAAAATTAAAAAATCTGAATATTGAAAATATGAAGAATAAAAAATAAAATTAAGAAAATATTAAAATATGAAAACTGTGAAGAAGGTATCGAAAAAAGGGAAGAAAATAAAGAAACATAAAAAATATAATTTAGAAAATGAAAATAAAAATACATATTGAAACATAATGCATGATGAAACACCAATAAAATTTTCACTTCAGATGTATCCCTCAAAAGTCTAAACTCATAAATTCACAATCATTCACATATATACACACATCTCACTATGTATACATCTCAAACTTAATACAATAAATAAAGTTTATTGTATAGAAATTTTTATTTCTCTTTTCATTGTGAACTCATGAAGACATTTTTTAAATATTCTACTTCAGGCAACACTCTATATAAATTACTAAATATTGCATTTTTGTGTTTCTATTCAATTCAACAGTGCAATAGCATTTTTGAAAATGTGCCTGTAAACATTTCGAACTAAAAATTTCCATTTCATAAAATTTCGGCTGATATTTTTCACTATATAGAAATCTCATGAATTTACTTTTCGTGACATTGAGTGCGAACCAGTCATAACTCAAGTTATGTTTCAGAATTGACATGCCAACTCCAGCCTTCAATATGATCTCATCTCAGTTATCTCCATCCACTACATATACAGTGTCATCTGCATATGGATCATCTGCATCTGCACTGTAAAAAATTATAATCAAGATTTTTTTTAGTAAATCATCAATTTGAATAAACAAAAGAGCAAGTGCAGTGACTGCGAGAACGAAGATTATATCTCAAAGTCTCTGCATGGACTGACTGGCGAGCTCCGTGTTCACTGGTATTCATAATTTTAGAGAGTGGTGGGGTGTTAATGCAAATGATCACTTCTGCATTTGCAATTGATTCAAAATGGAAGCAATCCATTACTGAGAGGTTAGGTTGTTCGAAACAATAGCCTGACTATACTGAATAGCTTTTACAGTCCACTTCGTTTTAGGGACCATTTGGATTGTATTCAATTCAGTTCATTTCAAGTACATTAATGGCTTTCAATTCTAAAGCTCCACTATGATCTTGTGATGGGGCTGCCAATTTAAGAAATCATTTTTTTTTTCTCTCAAATGTATCACCATATGATCAATAATGCTATTTCAAAATCATACAGATCCATTCAATTTATTACTTGCAAACTTACTGGGGTGCAATATCCAGAATAACACCACTTCACTGTTGAAGTTGAAATACAATACCATTTATTTTTCAGGCCCTTTTATCGCTGTTGTATCTGACAGTATCCGACATAGATGCGCTCATAAACTACGTTGGATTCGCAACTTGGGTAAGAAATTAATTTATGTTCATCATGAACATTGTATTGCGATTTTTCAAAAGTTTTGCCGGTTTTATGAGTCTGAAAACACCTGCACCAGAACCGGAAAGTGTTTTTCGTCCATCTGAACCATCCATCTGAACTAACAACTATTTGCTTTTAATATTTCTTTTTCCCGGAGTATCTAGTCCTCTCTACTCGGAAACACTACTTTATAAGGCAGTTCGTAGTTGACAGTGGGAGGCATAAAGTCAGTGGTTATTTCCAGAATGCTGTGACTTCCAGTGTCAACCAACAGTCTTTGTGATGGAACCTTTGGTGTAGTAATGAATATTACTGGAGTTTTTTCCTATTACCACCTCGACACGTGTTTTAATCACCAAGTGATCATCTTCAAGAGGAAGATCAAATTAATCATACTTACAAAGCTATCCTTATTTATACCATAGATACCATAGATACACTTATACCTATTCTGAGGTACCTACGTCTTAAGTGTCTTAAATTAATTTTACAATTTGACTTACCTACTTGTCGAATTTAATTCAAAATATTACATTTGAAATCTATCCTATCAGCAATGAAAAATTACGAGTTGAAATGAAAACACAAGTACTCTGTCTATTAGACCTACATGTCTCATACACCTCTTCCACCCATACGCGGATTCATCAGGTTTTATTTATTTTCCGTTGCTACTGAAAACGAATCGAACCGAAAGGAACTCATTCAGACTTATACATATCTAATACGGTTCATGAAATGCTCAATTATTTATTTCGAAACATAACATGATTGCCTAGGAAATACTGGAATGGTGAAGTTTTTGCCATATTGTCTCTTATTGGGGAGGAACGAAAGAGGAGTATTAGACCTAATTGGGGCCTATCTTACCACTTTTCAACAGAAACTAGAAGATTTTCACACCATATTCTTCAAGCAATGAAAGAACGGAGACGAATATATCGGTCAGACCAAGCGAGCCATTAGAACTCGTTTCAAACAACACGCAGCACATATCCGATTGTATTTGAATTTATTATATGCCAGAGGTTCCAGTCTAGAGTTTTATTTTCACTTTGACCTAGTTTTTGCAAATTTCATACCGATTTTCGGCCGATAATAAACCATTACTACCATTTTTTTCAGTTGAGCATAGGAGTTGCAGTTCTCTGTCTTCCCTGGCTGCGTTGGAAGCAACCCGACCTGCCCAGACCCATCAAAGTGAACCTCTTCTGGCCCATCCTCTACCTCGCCTGCACCATCTTCGTAACCGCAGTACCGATGGCGGCTAGCCCGTACGAAACAGGCATGGGCGTCCTCATGATTCTTACTTCTGTTCCAGTGTACTATGTCTTCGTATACTGGCCGAAACCGGTGTGGTTCAAATCGGGTTCAAACGGGGCGACGATATTCTTGCAGAAGATATTGGTTGTAGTTGGGAAAGCCAAAACTGTGAAGTTATAGGTTATGACATATCTGTTAGGGAGTAGGTTGGAACGTGTTGGTTGTTACAGATAGTCGAATCGAAATAATCCTGGAGGTGAAAATGGGGGTTTTGAATATTTTCAATGTATATTCACTTCAGATCCAGTGTTTATATTGGGACTAATGTGAGGAAAATCAAATACTTAATATTGCTGTTGACATATTCTAAAGCAGAAATATGAATGGGGTCGGTTGAAGACATAGGATATGAGCAAGTCTGAAAATCAACCATGAAACCATAGCAATGGAGTTTGTCGATTAGTCTGGCAAGGTTGACAGTATCAGAAGCCTTCGACATATCTAATACGGCAAAAGATATCACTTCGTGATTGTCTAGGGTCTTGAGAAAATCGTCTGTCGTAGAACATGATGCAGAAACTGTACTATGACCTTTATGCCTACTATGAACATGCTATTATACAACAAAGTCTATAATCTGCTAGAAAACACAACCTCTTTTAACCCATTTAATTGAAAGACAACTAGTCTAGGAAAAAATAAGAAGTTGATAAACATTGATTTTCTCATGGTAGTCTAATATAAACATGCCCTAAATCTGGTGGTATATCTGTAGCAATCAAATGGGGTCTCAAAGGATTAAAGCTTCTGACAGGATCTCTGTAAATTGGGAGCCAAAGAAATTGTATTTAATTGTTTCCAAGAAGGAGCATGATCAGACTGACAATGAGGGGTTTCGAGGATTGGCCAGTCATTTTGAAATGACGCATTTGCAACAAAACTGCCAATATGCACACCTAGAAAGAATTGGGATGCTTCAAAAAATGGAGTTATCTTCCAGTTGTATCAATTTTATCAAAGAATAGTGTTCGTTCATAACTATATTTCATAACTGAAGTATTTTATCCTTGGTACATCACTAATTTGCAAACGTTATCGAACCAATGGTTCATGAATTCGAAACTCCATATGACCGTCGCTTATATTGGAACTCCATTTTCAGAAGTATCTCAAATTCAATTGCTCCAAACGAATTTAGGCTGCTTATAGGATTTGTTGAATTTTGACAATAGTTTGGGAAGTGATCAAATGTTGATTTTTAGTGATTTATTCTATTTTTGCCTACTATAAGATTTGAAAAAACTTCAAGAGTCGTCAACAAAAAAATCGTTTTCTCTGATATTTCATTGATATTTTTATATTTGTTCTCATTCAGAAAGTGTATTTCAGCTTTCTTGAAGTCTACCGTACATAACGAGTTTTCCAGTGAATCTGGAAAGCTGAGCAGTGAAGGTATTGAATTTTCAAAAATTTTACAATGTAAATATAAGTGTGATTTCACATATACCTACTCATTATATGCTGGAGAATTTGAAACATAACTTTTAAACACTGTTGGTGAATTTTCAGAAGAATTTCTTGATTATCAGCTGTGTTAGGAATCACACGTTAAAAGATAAGACCTCGTTGATTCTTAGCTCGTACAAGTTCCGACTTCTGAGGGGTGCGATAGCGGAAAAACATATTTCTTTCAAACATAACCTAACAGAATGAGAAAAAACATATAGAAAAGTTAACAGCTCCAGTTTTAATAATTTTATAATGAATGAGAAGAGCAGTCAGTATCTGAAAATTCCTACTGAATCAATATGTTATCATCAAAGTGACATGTGGTATTTCCATTTTCCGTTAAAGTTGAAAGTATTCAAAATAATGGTTTTTTATCCAATCTTTCTGTAGGTAATATATAGTTTTGGCCAAAGATGTTATTTGTTCTAGAATCTAGAGTATCCAACAATCGCATACAGCTTTACCCATGTCGATTATAATGACTCAGGCCAGAAAAATTTCGAAGCAGTGTTTTAGAAAAATTTGTCATCAATAATCTGAAAATGTTTCTCCAGTTCCGGTAATTCATTGAATTCCACAAAGTAAGTTTGTGAATTCTGATTCAAATATTTAAATAAAGGGCGAGGTGGATAATAATCAACTTTATTAAATGAGGTATATAGGTAAGATTCAGAAGATAATCTCTCCACAAGTCAATATCAATACATAGTATAAAACAAAGTTTCCGCTGTTTGTCCCTATGTATACTTATGCAACGGATTTTGATGCGGGATTTTTTAATTGATATACTGATTCAAGAGGAAGGTTTTCATATATATAACATGCATAAGATTATAGAGAAACACTAATAATTTCAGAGGTTTCTAATGTGATGTCGTAAATAAACACGTTTTTGGCGCTTACATTGCAAACGCTGGCTGAACGCTACGAGATAGATCAAAAAATGTACTATCTACAGTGTTGTACACCTTAAAAAGGTCTACACAAAGTCCGCTATGGTATATGTCTATCTCTTAGAGATAACCCACAATAACTATGTGGAACTGGCCGCGGTAGTAGTGCGCCCGACTCAAGATCGGAAGGCCGTGGGTTCGATTTACGCCTCGACCAGATATTTTTCTCGAGAGAATTTATCTGATTGAAGCTGGGATTATTCTGCAACCGTGTAAGGAATCACAAGTTAAAAGGTAAGACCTCGTTAGTCCTTAGCTCGCACAAGTTTCTCAACTTATGAGAGTTGTCTTTCGTATGAGGGCGACAAATGATTTACGGAAAACGGATTTTGAACAAACAGATTTTTATTCTTGATAAATAATGGCTTATTTACGAAGCGATTACAGCATTAATTCTTATCTAATTGAGTACCTTAAATATAATGGTTATTCAATTTAGACCAATATGGCCGTTACAGCATGTAATTTAAACGAATATTTTCAAAGATATTACAGATTTGAAATTCAGGGATCGGCTGGGGGACCGTTTATATGTACATTTAGTATCAGCATTGCACCCATGCGGAACCGGGGCGCCTTGCTAATTTTTCATAGAGTATTAGAGGCACAAGTCAAGGAGGCTGAAATAAACTACAGGTATTTTACAGCAAGGGGCCACTATGTAAACTGAATATCCATACGTATTTTTTTTGACAAAAATATATTATATTCAAAAATGAAGTATATTATGGATGCTAGTCATACGTAGTCACTTTGATTATGATTTTTCTCCAATCGAAGTATTTGTAAATGTCTCAAAATGTTTCGAATAATCGTGAAAGTAAATTCATCATAATGTCAAGAATGATCATTATTTTTCAGAGGTTCAGTATTGAAATATCAATATGATAAATTTGTCACAAACAAACATCTGTTTATTCTAGACTATCACCGATTAGACTATTCAGATCAATAACTTTATGAAAGCACAGGGATTATAATGATTCAGCATTTCATTTGGAAATACACAAAATTCGAAATTTGAATCAGTCTCATCTGCATTTGATATAACATAACATGTTCTGAGCAAATTCCAGATTCAGAAGGTTGTTACTCGTTCAGAATGAGGTTCAAAAGTATAGAATAGAATTTGAAAATAGTGCGACTTCTACGATCTTCAATAAAGTATATTGAAAAATGAGTTTTTTTTACATCTTTCCGTGTTTTCTTTCAATACACTGAATGAACAGATTTTTGTTGTTATTTACATTCCATAATTCCTGAAAATATACCCCTTTCATAGTTTCAGGCATTTCATGAAACTGATCAAAAACTCGCATGGTATTCTGCTTATTATATGTCTTGAAATTAGTTTGTTTATTTGAATATTGCATTCAAAATAATTTGGTACATTCAGGATTTGAGACAAATTGAAATAGAGCTTTGCAAGCTTTTTATTAAATCAAATTTGAGACCTGTTATACAACAGTTAAATGTGTTGTGAGATTTTCAGCTATTTTGGAACCGCGAAACTTCATTTTGCTGGAAGAGACTGGTTTTGATAGAGATGAATAGTTGGTGAGAAAAAAATCGACTGAAACTCCTCACTGACTGGTTGAGATTTGGAATCATTATTTTTGTGTAAGTCGGTATCCATCAACATTATTGGTGTGACTTCCTATATTATGATTTATGAAGATAATTTGACTTTTTTTAATGGAACCACGCCTATTTTAGTTGACGATTCATATCAGATGAAGTAACTCATATTTTTCGAGTGATTCCTGATGTCTCTTGACCAATGCAAATGCCTACTCACAACGACAATAATAGTAGGTGTAACTTCTCTGTGTATATCTCCTGTATAGAAATAAAAACATGTTGATGAATTAAATACATGCCTATTTCATTATTCCCATTTACTTTTGTAAATTCAAGTGTTACTAAATTATAGTTGATGATGATAGGGCTTACCACTGAGGATACAGTGATTACCTGCCTCAAAAACAGTTTGAACTCAAGTCATTCCACATATTGCTCTTATATACTGCGGCTCTAAATTTGCTGCCTTAGATCCGATAAAAACAGAAAAGTAATGGATTCATTGCGTCAATCTTGTGAAACCTAAATTCATTTTTGATGATGAAGAACATTCTGAAAAGAACGAAAAATGTCTTGATCGTTTGGAAGTCAAATCTGTTATGATCATTGCCGGCAAATCAGATATACATGAGACTCTGAAAGGACTGTATCTGTAGAGTAGGAGGGTGAGTGTAAGCCCACGCACTTAGGCCACATGTGACCCATTGTACATCCCCCCGAGGAGTTGTCCTCCTAGGTCATCGTCCATCCTGTCCTTTCCAGAAAGGTGTACAGGTCGCTGGGAGACATCTCCTTTATATCGGCAGATGTAGGCAAGACTCGCCGAACACACACTCTCTTATTGACGATAACTCCAGACATTCGCATAGGACATGCCTGACAGTCTCATCTTCCTGTTCACACATCCTGCATAGAGATGTGTCCACTAGCCCCATATTATGGAGGTGTTCCCTTAGTTTACAGTTACCAGTCAGAAATCCTACTGTAAGGCGTAGATTTTTCCTGGTCATCGCCAGATATTTCTTCGGCGCCAGCTTCCCAGGATCGCCCAAGGTGATCCAGGTAAGATTACATCCTTTGATTTCATCCCATCCCTTTGAGG
>WOGN01001369.1:0-19554 GCA_015342105.1 Leptinotarsa texana
GAAGGTGTCTTTAACATATCTCAACCAGAGTCGAGGTTTCTTGTGGGCTTCTTCAATGGCCAGAGTTTGAAACCTCTCCATATATATGTTGGCTATGACTGGTGAAAGTGGAGATCCCATTGGCGGACCCTCATCTTGTGTAAAGAATTCGTCCTTTTTATTATTATTATTATACTTCTATAAAATACTTTGTATGCAAGTATGCATTTATACCTAAGTATATCTTTCACTGAAAATGAAAACGTTATTTTATTTCTAGATAACTTGGAAAACATAGCTTCATTCATGTCACTTTTTCATTTTTTCCTGTGAATTTCCATGGCAGAGGATGATGTTTGAGAATATTTTGGTTTTCATTGTGCAAAAAAAAATTATGATACACTTGAGAAGCCATTAATCTCGTTCAATATCGATTCGAAGTATATCCCCTTTTGAGAGTAAGAAGCATCAACATTTTGTATGTCTTACCGAAAATCATATAAATCTGTAAAATGTTGCGTTGATATACATCTTCACCTCTAGGAATCCGTTACAAATAGAATCCGAATTCATTAATACAGTTTATTGTATGTTTTTCACTACGCGACACGTGTTTCGCTATACAATAGCTTTCTCAAGCGTTATTGATTAACTTTATACAATATCTTTGTCAAGCGTTAGTTATTAACTCTTGTGAAAGCTATTGTATAGACTAACACGTGTCGCAATTTTTGTTATTACCGCCTGAGAACACTGTTGTATGGCGAAACACGTATCGCGGTTTTTGTAAAACCCTTTACGATGAAAATCATACAATAAACTATATTAATGAGTTTTAATATGGATTTTCATCAAGTATCGGCCTATTCAATTATTCCAAATTCATTGTCTTTCCAATTCGCAGTTAGTTCATAATTATTCTTCTCGATAAATGCATCAGAAGGTTTACCAAATAATCATAGTGATAATCAAAAATAAAACTGAAACCATTAAAAATTGAACTTTTCCGTTTCAGTTGGCAGTAGAAGTGTTTTTATATTTTTGGGTGTTCTCCATGTTGAAGTTTCGCCAAAAAAAAGTTGAAACATGATAATTCAGTTCTCTTCCCAGTAAACATTGTCTCAGATCATAAATTGTTGGCTGAATAGTGAAACTGAAATTTTATCTTCTGCACTATTTGTATAGAAGTAATTCTAGAACATGTTAAGAATTAAAAAAAAACATTTCCGAAACAAACTAATGAGAAATCAATGAAAAAAACAATTATTTTTTAGACAATCAGGTACATATGGTATCAACAATCATGAAATACATAAAGTTCTTCCAATTTCATTATCGCAACCCTCTGAATTTGAAATACCTAATTCAAATATTTCAAGTATGTACGACATATTTTTGACACCTCATGTGAAAATTAGGGATCTATCCAATCGAAAACTAATTATTCAATGTCATTTTAAAAAATATTCAGCAACAATGAAAAATAACCTAAAATATTTCAAAGTATGTGAAATGTTATTAACGATGATGATGCTCATGTAGTGGTTCAAATGCGTTTTCGTTCAAAAATATTTTTTCTCTGTTTTTTTACATACTACTCCCTAATTTCTCAAGAAAATATTTTCAACTAATTGAAAGCCACATATTTCTCTTTTTTGAAAATGAATAATTTTAGGCTTTATTTACCGAAAATTCGGAATAATAGTCCATAGCCAGAATATTAACCACGCGGTATGAACATTTTTGACGCTTTAAAACCGTAATCAAATATCGAACATATTTAGTTACTAGAAGTATGCGCCATCTTTCAACGAGATTTCGAAGTAACTATAGTATGCTCAGGGATTCTCCTCAATGATCGGCATCAGATATTTTCTGAATGCAGTTACTTCAGGACTTCTACAGGATATTCATAAAAACCGAATTCCAAAATAAAGCCATCCAACCATTCCCTTAAAATGAATCTTATCATTCTAGCTACTGAAAATTAATATTTTGAGTACTTAGAAATTAGGTATATCCATTTACAAATCGCGAACCATTATACTTTTCTCACAGATTACTAAATAAGAGAATAAAAAGAGTTTAAGAACACCATGTTACTCTAATCTCTTGATTGAGCAATATAAGACTTCACATTTCAAATATATTAAAGGATATATTTCCAATAGAAGAATTGATTTGAAAAATATTTTCATTATTTGATCGATTTGGAAAATATTAAGTCGTCATTGGGATATAAATTGTTTTCATAGTATTTTGATGTAGCATTTTTGATGTAATGCCATTATTGAACATCATTTATATTTGAAAAATCGTTCACAATATATTTGTGATAATTAAAAAACTTTGTATTTTTTTGCTCGACGGTGGGTGGAAAAAATAATTTCATTAAATAATGAGAAAAATAAATGATGATATGAAAATTGAAATATACCACCCAGATCAATTTGAAAACGAATCTTGAGACAATTTTTCAGCATTACTTCTAATAAAAACTATCGAACCAATTAGGCGTTTCCAGAAAAAAGAGTATTGAAATTATTATTCAGCACAAAAAATCTGCTCTTGAGCAATTTATCAATCCATCAGAAAAATGTCAATGATTGAGTAAACTCCTTCTAAAAATATATAAATATAATTTCACTGAACGTATAATCAAATCAATTACTTTTCAAATGAACCAAACTCTACGAACGAAATTCTATTAGTTATCTTATCGTTGAACTTTCCTTGAAAAAGCTTATAAAGCCTATAAATCAAAAAGAAAAATTTTGATTTCAAAACCTGAAAGATTAGACTTCAATATTCATTATTGTAGTTTATAAAATCAATATTGAATGTAGATTAAATTAAATCCCTGAGGAATGACTGTATTTTTCACAAAAATTCGAAAAGAAATATAAAACTTTGAAATAATTATAACTGAATTTTCCAAAATGTGAATTTCCGATCACGAATGAATATAATATGTATTAATTGGAATCCGAGTGTATGAAAAGATTAGGTACAACAAGAAATGACCAATATATTCTTTTACATTTACATCCGAACAAAATTATTCAAATCATGTTCGCCCGCAACCAGAGTCATGATCATTTCATCCTCGATGAAATTATTCCAACTTCCGTTTGCTTTTCTCGATAATTTATCGCAATACTAAGAACAGCACGATACTTTATTCTTCTTGAAATTTGCGAGGACTGACGAAACATAAAGTTGAGAAAGGGAGAAATGAAATTTGAAGAAATGTCAACAATGGTTAGTGAAATTTTGTACAATATATATCATAGACCAACCCTGTACAATCATGATCAAGCATCATTTGAAGATACTCGGGGAAATAAGTGAGTATTTTCGAGAATTTTTCCCGTCACAAGAAAGCACATTTTTATAAATGAATCAAGATAATCATTACCGTCATGAGAAATGTTACACCCCGTATGAACGCATCACGAAAACATTTCACGCATAAAAAACCCAAACAAACCATGTGCATCTTGCACCCTAACTCACCCTCACACCAGTCCCAAACTGGCACACGCTGTCCACTCTAACCTAAGTCCGATATAAAAACTCCCTCACAACTTGCCGATACTCTCCTGAAAGTGGTGGGGCGCGCGAAAAAATAACAAGGAGCAATTTTTTCTCAACCCCCTTGGTGGGGATAGACATCGGTACTCCTTACGAGCCAACGCATGCGTGCCGTTAAGATGAAATTCTAAGGTGTCTACGTTCTCTGTCCAACGCGTTCTTCTTGTGTAAATACTTCTCGCTTTCAACCCTTGCGAACGTCTCCTTTCTCGCTTGGAAATATTAAACTTGCATATTTAGGTCTTTGTCTTATTTCGCGACTATTTTTCCTCGTTCTCTTTCATATGCATTGCACTTGTATAAGTCTATCTCCGTCGACGAGATTTTACCCTTATATTCTTAGTAACAAGGCGTCGCTTTTAGACGCTGGACGTCTTTTGGAGACGACGACGTGTTTCTTAGTTATCTACGGACTTTCTTATAGCTAGGACGCGTCGGGACGCTCACATTTGAAACGCGAAGTGTCGGTTTTAACTTGAAAAAAAAAATTATCTGGAGAAATTTGATCAAACACATCGGAGGATATCTTTTATTATTTCCTGGAGTTTTACTGAATAATCGAGTGATTTTATCCGACAATTTCTTTTCGACATTTTTGGCGCGAAGTTGTGTTACAAAAAGTTTGCTCAGGTGGTTGTTCATTGGGCTAGTGCAATATTTTAAGCCAGAATATGTGAGTTTCTTTCTTTATTTCACTGAAAACCAGCGTGAGTTACAAGTATTTAGATATTATCGTGAAATGTGTTTTCGTACCTGTGGATAAAGATATAAATGACTTCACTGATCACTTTCGTTATTGAATTTGGAATTGTTCAATCAGAATTCTATAACCTATAAACGATGTTTTTATGAAATTTTCAGAAATAATAAAATTCTAGAATCTTTCCATCAAATATATAAAGCGCTTTTCATAACATCATTAAATTTTCATCATTCATAAAATGAAAATTTATTCATGAACGTGTACAAAAAGTGAACCGTGAAAAGTTATCAGTATCTATTATATCCTGTCAACACAATGTTGACAGTTCACTAGACACTTTTCATGTTGTTGTGAATATAATTTTTTTAATACCGATTTGGAAGAGAATTCAACCCATTTGTTTTTTATGACTGTTTACATGAAACGTATACAAAATTATGTTTATTTTACATTTCGGAGCATTAAAAAACTATTTCAAAGTAACGTATCCCGTCTTCAGTTTGCAGTGAGAACTTAATGTTAGTTAAGGTTTTTTCACCCCCAATTCTTTTTTGAATCGTTTTCAGTTGTCAATGGTTAACGGCTTGTTGAAACTCGCGATTTAAAATTACGTTGCTAGATTATATGAACAGTAGATACAATCGAATAGTACATATTTCTATAGTTCTTCAAAGAATCTATTAGTACATTGTCTATATATGAAACTCTAACATCATTTAGCTGAATGATCAGAATTTGGATAGTATGTGTTAGAACACAAGACTTGCATTTGTCAATACCCCATCCCTTAATTTTTTAATAGTGCTGTTGAAACAAAATTTTTCAGTTAATTCCTGGTTGATATTTCAATTCAGTGTTCAATCACAATAGTAAAAATCAATTTTCAATTTTTTGAAATATTTTACAATATTTTTTGTTACAATCGAAAGTTTTATTAACTGTGAATATATATTTTAATTAAAAAAGAGTATGTGTAATTATTCAACACTGCAAAGATAGGACTCTCATAACAGTATTGTTTTCAGATCTATCTACAATTATAGCAACCTAGCGAGGGTCAGCTATAAAACATCTGCTAGTTAAAAAAACTGAAACGACAAAGAGGTAAACAACCCTTCAAAGTTCCTTGTATACACTAACCTACACACATCTCACTCGGCTTTGAATTACTCAACCGACAAGAAGCCACTTTACATCAAGCTGAGACTGAAGTGCAATATCTACATCACGAAGAAATAGTACAAACTCTTTTTCAAGCAAGGAATTAGCCGTTTGCGAGACGGCAATTTTTGAAATCTTCGTCACATAAACTGTCAAAATTTTCACGACGGAGGAACAAAACATACTTAGCAACTTAAAAGTAGAACATGAGAATCTTGTAGCAAAGTGGCTACAAAATTCCTTCAAAATACAAGAAAACACCGCCCTGGACTTAAGGGCGACACCTTTGACACCGCTTCAAATACCAATGGCGGAAGTTAATAATAGACCAGTTTTCAAAATGAACAATGATTTTTGGAATCAGGCGAGAGGTCCTCCCCAGAATATGCCTCAGAACCTTTCCAACTCCAATCAGAATTCACCTGTGCCAGGATCAACGAACTCTATTCCGGCTCATTCTCCGAGTCAACAGAGCAACAGTAGCCAAATTCACGTGGTGACTCCTGGAGCGCTTGCACTTCAGCAGGCCAATCAGCAGAACAATCAACAACAGGGGCAAAACAGTCAGCAAGCCCATGTTCAGCAGCAGCAGCAGCAAAATGCCACTCAGCAACAAAACCAGCAGCAGCAAAGCCAACAGCAGCAACAAACCCAACAGCAGCAAATGGCCCAGCAGCAAATGAACCAGCAGCAAGCGCAAAACAATGGTCAGAATCAACCTCAACAGCCACCCCAGCAATCACCTCATATGGGGAGTCCGAATCCGCACGCTCAGGCTGCGCATGCCCATGCCCTCGCGCAAGTAGCTCAGCAACAGCAGATGGTGAACATGCATCAGCAGCTGAGTAGCGGTCAAAATTCACCTGATAAGCTGATGACAGAGAAAATCGTCAATGAGTTGCAGGTATGTTCCTTTTCTCATTATTTTGCATGCCCACGAGCAGATTTGGATACGGAGTTCAGTTGTTTTTTATTTTTTGTGTATTTTTTTGGAACAGTTTTCAGTTTGGAAGTAATCATGCAAGGCATTTTTACATGTATTTGTGAAGTTCATTCAGCCAATACGTATTTCCACAAAATACTTATTACAAAAATTACAAAAACAAAGTTTTTCCAAGTTCCAAAATGACTGCTTTACCTGCATGAAATTTATTGTAAGTACTTCAAGCTCCTTTTTTATGACATTTTTCATACAAGTTTTATTTCAACTGCTCATTATGAAAACGTGTGTTCGTTTTTTTATTCCTGTCAATTACACTCACTTCAACTGTTTTCCGTATCCAACTTATCGAGTTGATATTGTTTTTTTTTTGTAATTTTCATTTGGTTGGATTTTTTATTTATGTCATTATCTATCACAGATATCAACGTTTCGAATATATGATAAGATAAATCCTTGCACTAGGTCCCAAAATTGATTTATATATGAAGAATATTATTTATGAAAATAATTATTCAACATGCCTTATTTCACATATTGGAAGGGAAAATATACGGAAATGCAAATGTTACATCTACTTATAATTTTGGTAACCATAATTGCAATCTCCCCCATGATAATTTGTCAATACTTTCAAAAATAATGATATGAGTACCAGCTAAACATAGGTTCCTGTACGGCTGATAAAGGAGAAGGAGAAACATCCGAAGGTATTCATTATTCAAAAAATTAATTGCAGATAATAGTCGTTTAGACTTAAGAAAAAAAGAGTTTAATTGCACCTCGAGAACATATGGCATGGCAACATGTGTGGGTAGAAGCGTATGATTGTCTTGACTTGAAAAAGGCAGCAAAGAATCTAGACGATTGAAAACAATCATTCATCACTAAAATCGTTGACAGTTTAATAGAATACAATGTTTATCGAATGATAAAATACTTTTATATATATTGCTAAAAGGATTTGCCGACTTTATTGCAGAGAATAAATTCGCCGGAAAAATTTTCACAATGAACAAATTACTTTTTGTAATTGCATGACATAGTTATGTCTTTTGATATTAATAGCCACATTTGCCATAAATTCAACTTGTTCATCTCCAATTTTTTTCTGTATAACTGCTTATGGATCAAGACAAATGGAAATGAGGGTATAATAGAAGTTTTCTTATTCCTATTTCATTTTTTGCATAAATGCATACGAATTAAACTGAAAACTACAAAGATATAACTCGAAAATAACCATACAGATGTCCAGTTTGAGAGTAAACCCTAAAAAGTCGATGGTGATTTTCTTATTATTGTAACAATCCACTTTCAACTTCTATTGGATCGTAACTCTGATATTGAGGCTTGCTATCTTGTGACTCTCCAGTTTCTGCAAAGACCATTTTTATAAATAAAAATCGATGGTTCTTCCTCGGATGGCCATAGTGCTGGTGTTCCCCAAGGATATATCGTTGTCCCTTTTTGAATTTAGATGCCAGAACATCAGCAGCAAAAATACGTCTTCGCTGATAACAAGAAGTTTCATTTCTCAATGAAAATATGAGTTGAATCGATAGTAAAAAAACTGAATTGAATGTCAACAAAATTCAATCATCAGTTTTCTCTAAGGATGTAATTTAGGCAGAATCGGACGCAAAAATGTTAGGACACACGATTTTGCAATTGGACGTCAAACTGTATACGAATAAGCCTGAAGATAACCAAGACAACTTGTCAGATACTATTTATAAAGCTCAAACTGATCCTTCTTCAGAATATTGCTCACACAGATGTAGCTTCTTCCCTAAGCATATCCATATTCTATTTGGGTTCATAATCCGCTTAGCTGAAGGCCCAGATATCACCAGCAACCTTGATAGTCTTTGACTTTGAAGGAAGGTTAGATACTTGTGTCTATACTGTATAGATACTTTCACAAGACGGACTCAATCGGCTTCATTTCACCGAGAGAAATACTCGAAAAACATAGTTTGCATAACAATACCCAATACCTCATAATATTTTAATTTTATGAGTATAACCAAATGAGTATATTCTACGGCGTTTTAAATCGAATGTTAATCGCTTCAAAGCGTCTTAAGGACTCGACTGTAGAGCTTGCGGATCTCCGTAAAATAAATTTTCAAAAGTTCTAGTGGTGTTGTTAGTAAAATAAATTTTCCATTGAACTGTGAACATAGATCGATACGTACATTTGTTGAAATAAAATTTTTACTCAAAAGCAGATAAGGAATAACTCACTGACATCTTTGATATATCCAAGAACCCTGTATTATATGTACAGTATCGATCTTTAAACATGCGTCATCAATTTGTGTAATCAAAATGAGTCGTATTTTGTAAATACATTAAAATTTATTCTATGGATCTTTCTTCTTATGACATCTATCGGGAAAGTTTAAAAATGAATCGAAATAAGGAAAAACTGTAAGTTATACTTATTTGATTTTTTGAGTTCTGAGGACAGAGGAAGTTTTGGCCTCTGAAACGTTAAGATGAATATCTGTGCTATTGCATAGTCTTATTGATAGTCAAAATATGACAAAATTACTGATGGATTGATGCATTTTCCTGTGTATAAAAAATACATTGAATTTACACAGCAACTTATCGGAATGAACTAGAAGTTTATCGTTTCCACACCTGTATCAAGTTCTTTACTTCAATTTTAATTTTTTGGTATCGTGGAAGATGATATTTCTCAGAAAGATTTATATAAAAACTATGATATCCACCTGAAAGAAGTGTTTTTATTTATTATTAAAATTAAAGTTCCACATTTCAATTCCGATATCTGGGAATTTAAATTCTTCGCTATGAGGATCATCCGACAGAACCATTTGAGATTTGTGTTGAAAACTCACAATTAGGATGTAAAAATTACATCCCCAAAAAATTTTAAATAGCCACAGTTCATTAGTTATGAGAACAACTATTCATTCCGAATAAAAGACAAGAATCCGTATAGGAACTTTACAATAAATAAATTGATTGATGCATGAGAAATAAACCTTCTTATGTTTTTATACCACTTTGTATTTTTTTTATTGTATTCATTTGAAAATGTCCTTCTAAGACGAAACTGCAGTAACGTTAGTTACGAATAAAAAGTGGTATAAAAACATAGAAAGTTTTATTTGTCATTTTTCATTACAATAAATACATAACCTCTCCTAAAACGATAATATTGCTAAATTGAACTTCGACTTACGTTTGTGTAGCTATCTCTCTCCTACCTATCGAATGCAAGCTGCCATCCAATTGAAAGCTCTAGCTAACCTTATCTGCTTTGCCTAATTTTTTCACTTGTAAACGAAAAAGAATACTAGAATTTTATCGATGACGCATGTGTAAAGAGTTGTTGGTCCAAATGTAATTTTGCTTTCCAATATGAAATGCCTGTAAAGTTCAAATATTGAATAAATGAAAATGAATAATAGTTCACAATGACAGTTACATTCCAATTTGAAGGCATATCTTCATATAAGTCCACATTAGCATTATTATCAATACATGTTTCGTCCGTTAAAATAATACTGATAACAATGTTCAAGAACGATACTTTCGCATGACTCAGTATGCTGTTGATATCCAGCACCTCTTTATCTTCAATATAAATACAATTTCTGAGCACAAACGCCATCTATTTTACGACGCCTCAAACTAGGGCGCCACGACGTTTGCATGTTTTAAGCTACAGCCGCCTTGATGGTGTGCGTCTTAGATGAAAAAATCATTAGAGCGGCAATTGTCTGTTTTGAATAGTAACCGCCTTCGGCATTAGAATAAATATAGTATTTCGCTTCATATTGAGCAGTTTATTGGATACCGTAGATGAAATAAATCACGGTGAATATTATTATTAAACCATGTTGAAGATTAAATCTAGCTAGTCATGGCGAATTGTTTGAAAAAAAAACATGTATCGCTAGAAGCTGTCAGTGATTACTTCTTGAATAGTGAACACGAGTTGTGTTTATATAATGTATATTTAAAATTACATTTTCAAAATGATATTTTCCATCAGAAAATTCAATATTCTTGACGATGCCATCTTCTCTAACAACATTATGAAATATATAGTTCATATTTTCTTTCTTGGACTTTTATTAATAATGGCAAACTGAAAAGTTTAACTTAAAGATGCTTCTGAGGAAGAAGTACTTGTAAATTTTCGCCTTATAAAATCAGAAATAAATAATTTTCTTACTTAGCTTTGACAAAAAGTCTGCTCAGAAAGTTGTCTCTTTTCCATTTCGAAACCAGTTGTTTTGACAGAGAAACTCTCAGAGAATGTTACCTACCAATAGTTTCGATGATATTTTGCAATTACAAATTTCTCAATATCAGCAAGGACCACATTTTCAATTACTATTTTCATGCATTGACTTTCTCTTTTTTATTTGAACCAGTATTTTTAATACGTCATAATAAGACGAAGGAAGGATGAGACCAGAAAATTTTCAATCATTTCATTTGGTGATGACAACTTTTGAAAAGATATTTTGAGCAACTTGAAATCAAAAAACCTAGATAGTAAAATATACCTCCTTCAAATTCGCCATTAACTTTTAAAGCTCACTATAAAAAATCTAGTGGAGAATTGTATCCAAGTTATGAGTGGTTTTTGTTTACGTTTAGATTTAAAAAAGTTTTTGGCTAATTTCACGGATATTTGGTGTACCAAAATGAAGTTAGTATTTTCCAGACCATTCTGGCCTGGAAGGCAATGAGGCTGCTGCCTGCCTTGAAAAGAAGGGTGCTGCAAGCAGCTTCATCAAACCAGAACCTATCATTGGCATCTTTAGGCTTTGCCAAACAAACATTGAACACCTAGATGGCAAGAAGATTCAGGACTTCTGGCAGAAACTTCCAGAATTGGCTAACTCCAAGGCGTTTATTCACCCTTCGAAGCTTGATACCAAACAGTAGGGATGAACTACGATGTCTAACAGGCCTTGTTACATGTTCCTGTCATTTGGATCATTATATGCAGAGACTTAGACTGTCGGAAGGCAGTGTATGTCGCCTCTCTTTGGAAAATGATGAAACAGCAGAGCCCATACTTTCTGCCTGCTCCACTGGCAACCAAATCAGATTTTTAGAGTTCGGCAGAGCCGTAGTCTCACCATCTGACCAGCTTCGTTAAGAAGCTGGGTTTATTTGGGCGAGTGTGAGCCACAATAAACCCTTGCGGGTATCGGTGGAGGATCGGTGGACCTAACCTAATATTTTGAAGAAAAGTATTCATTTATAAACGTGGATTTCTCTTAATTCCGTTGAAATTGTTCATTCCTCAATTGGTCATTTTTCATGTTGAAAGCCAAATATCCTAAAGATATTTTGCCATCGTGGGTAATTATGAAGTACAAATAAGAAACGAAACAAAAAATCAGTAAAATAATTGTAATCTATCATTGAATATATCAAAGTGAAACGCATCATCTTGTATTTCTCAATATTCAAGAAATCAAATTGCGAATAGTTGCTAGAGAAATGTATGATAATTTTCCGAAGGAAAAACGAGATATAAATATTGATAGAAAAAATACAATTTTTTACGATATGAATTTTATGACAAGTCGATGGATCGAAAATTGACTTAAACCAGATTGTACTTTCATTTAATATATTTTTTTAAACAGTCATCGAGATTACGAAGGGAAAAGTAAAAATGGCAATGTTTTTACCAGTCTATGAAAACATTGATATCAATTGTTATAGTTATATATAGTAAACTGCCAAAATAACTACTTCTATAGAATGTATTTCATTTGTGAGGCATTTTTCTACTCCATTTTGCACTTCGAAGAAACAGGTTTGTTTATATTATTGTGAACAAGAATATATTAATAGAAAGAACTTCCACAATTCTATGAACAAATAATGAACAAGAAAATGTTTTTTTTTGGCAAATTTCAAACTAATTTGTGTTCACGAGATGCAAAGATCTCCTCCAAAGATTCAAGAGAATAATTCATGAGAAAAATTTCACAATCATGTATTTCTCAGATTATTTAATCTATTGAATTCTAATTATTTTTCTTCTACGTACGATCGCCAAACATTTTTTTAATGAAAATTTTCAAAAGCCATTTCTGTAACGTATCTAGGATAGGAATGTACATGAATGAAATAAATCGATTTTTTTTTTCATTATTATTTTCTCCGTAATCGGGCTTCGAATACTTTGGTACTATTATGAATTTTCTTGGTTGATTCATTGGTTTTTGTTCTGTTTTTTTGTTTCCATTGGGTTTCTTTTTTATGTGTGTGCATGGTTCATCTGTATCGCATGTGAATGAATAAAATATTACCTGTACTAACGAATACTAAACAGTTACTTTCCCAACTAACGCTGCCGGATTTCAACCAACTGCAGAGGAACTCTTCCGCAATATCTGAAAGGACCCTGGAAGAATGTTGGACCACTCTTCAGCGTGTGAGTTGGCTTCTTTTCAACCGTGTATAGTAATCTTCCATGCTTTTGGTATATTTTCCATCCCGCCGAAATACCCCATCCCTCTAGTTTTTAGCTTATGTGATGGAGAGTCAGTACCTATTAGGGTGCCAGTTAATCAAAAACTTAAATTTAGTCAACATCATTTTGAGATCCGTACAATTCAGCATTCTTTTTTCCACATATTCAATTAATTAAGAATTACCTCCTGGTAAACAATAATCAACTGTAATTAGTTTAAGTGAATATCCCACGGGAAAATATATAAACAAAAAGGGAACAACAAATAAAAAGATATGAGTTCAGTATAACTGCTGATATTACCAAATAATATCTTGATTAGTTTTCGCTATCTTCCTAGTCTAATTGGTTCGATGAATTGAAAAACTGGAAGGTTAATACTTCAATCAAGTGAAATCAGTGAAATGAACCAAACTATACTCCATTAGATTCATTTAGAATTGACTAAAATTGTGTTGAGTTCCGTCATACCATAATTCATCAATTGATCTTCCCTTCAATCCAGCGACTCTTATGTGATATACATGGCAGAAAAATATGGCGATATCGTGTGCGTCAAAAACATATTCAAAAATACGTAAGAGAGATGGCACCCTAGTTTAACAGATGAATGTCGTGAGCAAACATTGTTTTCAGTTTTTTGCATGAGATATAAGTCCCACTTTTTTCATTTATATCAGCATGATAACTGTCCGTTGCACAACGTGTATCTGAATATTAAATGACATGATTTGGGGTATTGGATAAAAAACATGTCAAAAATTTGGTAAGTATTTTTTTATGAACTAACATCACACACATACATAACACACCCTACTAATCATTTGTGAAAGTCATCTAACGAATAAATTTTAATTTTTCCGAGCTTCATTCTATATTCATTATAGAAACATTAACAATGATACAAAAAGTGCTTGTAATCCTTCTAAAAAATACACCCTTTCGTTATTAGCAGTGAAGGGGACGTTTTTTTAACTTCTGAGCCCGCATTAAAAAGGTATAATACCTAGCAAATTTTATTAAACCAAATTAAATTAATTCCCAATAAAATTTGTAGCTTTCTCTCCGGAACGAGTATTTTTTAAATCTTTTCATCTGGGGATTAAGCTGTCGATTAGAACGGTGTGAAAAGTAAACAAACGGATTTTAAAAATTGTTTTACACCCTTTGTTTGAACTGAAACAAAATTAAAAAGCATTCAAGTGCGAAAATATTGGATTTTATTCCAGGAATATAACTCTGTTCTCTTTTATTTCACATTCTTTTTCGTTTTGGAACATTATACACTAGTCGTAAAAAGATAAGTCCCTGGTTTAAGTTTCAAGAAATACTAGGCTTGAACAGAGTCAAAAGTATTTTTGTGATACCCATTATAAATGTGGAAGTTGCTCAGATTATTAGCTGAACTTGGTATAAAAACCAGTTTGGATATAGTATAAGTAAATAGTATAGTAAATGAAAGTTGTGTCTAAAAACCTTCCCACTTGTAGTTGGACAATGTTGGGTTGTGAAAACGTTCGAATCAATTCAGGAAGAATTTGATGTTCGTAGAAGATGTAAATATCGTTTCTGACGTTTTATGACGTAATCATTTTGACAAATACTCTTTCAATGACAAGTGTCATCAGGAGCGTGAAAAATAAATCACGACATATTTTATATAGGTTTTTTCATAACCTTTCATATATTCTACGATGAATTAATGGTCTCGTGTGAGGAGGTTTTATGTGCTAATCATTCTTTCTTAACCAGGCCGAATCTAATTTTTTCTGTACAGCTTAAAGGTCTCTACGACTTTGTATATTTATGTTCTGAGATGTAACGTGTTGATTCGAACTGGTGAAAGGGTAAAATACGGCCGGAAGCGGAAGTTAAGCGGGAAAGACACCCCAAAAACCAAGGATGAAAATTCTTATGAATTCCTCAGAGCCATTTATAAAATAATAAGTGCTTGGATTTCAAGTATCTGTCTTGTTTAAAGTTCTAGATTTCAGAATACGTGTAGAACTTCAAAATGAGTTTAGATTTTTTATATTTTCAATACGTTACATGTTGAATTTTTTATAGGCGAATTGTGATTTTTTCATACTTCATTTTAGGTCAAGTGAAAATACATACATGTATGTGTACTTTTGAATACATTCGAAGTTGAGGGGTGTCATCATTGGAGTCATCAGCTTGGCAACATTTTGATTCCGTACTGTTATCTTTTGAAATGTTATTGTAACTTTGCTTTGTGGGTTAATATTGCTTTCCATAGTAGAAATACAACCGTGTCTACGCCAAAAATATATGGTTATGAGAAAACGCCAAATAAACTATTTTGTGACGTCGCAAGCGAACAGAAAGTGTTTTGATGTGACGGAAATTCAAATGGATGAAAAGTAATAATTTACCAGTTAATATTTTTGTTTCGAAGAAAAAAGTGGTCATAAGTGAAAAGAAAAGTTTTAATAGCAACGGATATCTCTCGAATAATTTTACCACCAACGGTGGTGTTCCCAAGGATCTATATTGTCTCCAACCTATTTTCTATTGTATCTATCCAATATAGTGCTTGCTGACGACAGTACACTTGTTTCGTCATTCCATTTTATATTCCAGAACATCGACGACAGGAGGTTACATATTTTAATAAGGATCTAGAAGTAATTTCGAATTGGGGTGAAAATTACCAGGTTCAATTCATTGCCACAAAAACCCAGGCATCGGTTTTCTCCAAAAAGATAGATGTCTTTGAACTGAATATAATAATTTCATGATAGACAATTCAGCTTTCTGCTTCCATAAGTTTTTTAGGGGTTAAAGTGGACTTATGTCTTGGCACAATCATGTTGCTGGTATTGCAAAGGCTGCTTCTCAAAAGTTTGAAACACTGTTCCCAAGCAGATTGTGTACACACCTCAAAACTTTTGATGCTTTATGAAGGTCAGATCAAACCTCCTTTGGAGTATTGTTCTCATATACGGAGCTCCGCCCCTGAGCATACCCTAAAGCTGCTGGATTCCATTTAGAGAAGAGCCATCCGCCTGATGGGGGATGCGAACATCACTTGCAACCTTGATAGTTTGGAACATCGAAGACAGGTTGGGGATTTGTCTCTCTTCTATAGGTACTTTCACGGAAAGTGTTCAAGTGACTTAGCACATTTGATTCCACCAAGAGCGGTACATATCAGAAATACGCGACGGACTGTGGCTGCTCATCGTTTTGAGTTTCAACTCAGTACACCTCGAACTTCACTTATCAAGAACTCTTTCATTTGGAAAACTGCGTTTATGTGGAATAAACTTCCTGAGAACAATTTTCCAAATGAATTTACTCTCCAGCGATTCAAATCCAATGTGAATCACTACTTGTGCATAGGCACTGCTCTTAGAGCGGATTTTTCTGTAGTGCTTGTGTTTTTGTCCTTAAAAAATGAGCGAAAATAGTGAGACAAATGAACCTAATATTTCCCGATATTGACGAATTCAAACCTCATTCAATATGAAATACTTTGAAGATAGTAAAATTTAGTTAAAATCAACAAAATCTGAAACCAAAATGTTTAAAATCTTTCTCAAAAAACTGTAGAAATACGAAAGTTGAATGAATCAATCAAATTCAGAAAATAAACCCAAAAATTAAATGCAAATATAAAAGTAGGACATGCATTTAAAAAGTGGAAGAGAACTCTTTATAGAGCGTGTTATCCCTCTAGATATTTAGATTTAATGAGCCAAAGTAGTTGATTTTCAAGGAACAAGGTGTCGGATTTTGTCAAAATTAAAATTTTATTTTGAACGTAGTAGTTTATATTCATCAATGATTAATTCCAAACGAAATTTGAATTTTGCAAAAGTGTGCTAGTATTTTTGTGAGGCTTTTGAATGAGGACTAGCAATTATCTGAATAACTTGTTAAAAATATCACCAAGACTTTAGACTGAATAATATCTTAAAAAGTCTTTGAAACTTCAAAACTCTGACATTTTGTAACGCTAAGATTGTATGAAAAATTTTTCACTTGATGACATCAGTAACTTTCTGCTCCTTACGTATAAATTCTGATAATTGACAACGCTAAAAATGTGTCTCATCCAAACATTGATTCATTTAGGAAAACCTAGGGACTGTATTTTGAACATAACTCTTTGAATTGCCTGCTGACAGTTTATAAACTGATAAACAAAGGTTTCCTTTCATTCTCAGTTTCCAATTATAACCTAATATGCACAGCGAAGAAAATTTTGTAAATATCGAAATTGATTTTGAATATATGAACATCAGTTTCTCATACATTCTGTTATATTCTACTTTTTCATAGCCTACATATTCTATGAGTTTCATCTCAATCTTGACCTTGTCTTAGTCTGAACATTTATAAAAAGGATGTTGCACTCCGCTTCATTTGAATAACGACTCTGTCAGTTCATGACGAGAACCCAACCTGTAAGCCTTCCATTCGCTTCGAACCAAATATCGTGAAATTTTTTTAACGTCTCATAACTTCAACCGCGCCAAATCGAAATATTTCATTTATGAAATTTCATCTTCGTCATCACGTATGAAGGGTGATTTTTCCCCTATACCTAACCGATACTTATTGACACCCTTAATATTCACCCCCTACGAATCGGCACCACCCCATTCGTTCGAAGTATTTGAGTTATTGAATTGTGTTCAATTTGTAAAGGGAAAAAATATGGACGACTCCAGTTGATTACTGTCTTCAAAGGTTTTCTCTAATGGAGTGCCAAAATTGTCCGTGATTGTTCCGTGAATGGTGGATGTGTCGAACATTTTTAAATCGTTAATTTTCACAGAGTTGGCAAGAGTATGAATATGGAAGACTGTATACATAGTGTTGAAGCTAATTTGAAAAATCATATTGACGATACCTCGAAAATATATACTGTAGTTCAGTAATTTGAACAATAATGAAAGAAAAATTAATATATGATTTATAGGATTGTCAATGTAGTTATTATCTATATTATTCAATTTCAAATTTTGATATTATGAATATTTTTTACAGCCGTGACATCAAGCAATATAGCTGTTTAAATATTTATTAAAACAGTTATTCTTTTTCTTTATTGTTTCTGGCAAATAAGACTGACTTGACACAAGTTTTGAAATCATGAATATTTCAATCAACATGTTTCTGATGTTATTTGAAAATCTCTTTAGTTGGTAGTCTGGTAGTCACTAAACCTGTGATTTCCAGATATGCATACTGATTCCTACATTTTCCACTAATTTCAACAATACAAAATAATTAGTGACAATAGTGGTGATTCCATTCACTTCGATAATTTTTTTGAAAACCCCCTCCATTTAATATTTATAATTACAACTGTTGCTTATTCATTGATCAATAATTGCAATGGATACAAATGAAGCAAATATCTTTTCCATTTCTCATCATAGCAAGGAAACTCTACTGTCATTCTTCTCTCGTGAACATACAAAATTTTGAAACACCCAATGCATGCACCCCAACACAAACAAAAGAACACAAAGAAAACGAATCCAAAAGTGACAATCACAAACCCATTTAGATTTCGTCGTCATTCATTAAACTAACATATAACCGGTCAAACCACTTCTCATAAAGACAAAACTAAAACTATTTCGTTCAAAAAAAGATTCACACGGAACTGTAACTAAAACAAAAAACCTTTAAAATATGCATATCATTTTTCAACCCCTTCGGAAGTGTTGAAGGGGTTCGGAGACCCCGTTGTTCGGCGATTGTTTCAAGCAAAAAATTAACCCCAAATTATTTCCGTATGTAAATTAGGCCAGGTAAGAATAGCGAGCGTCATTAAAAGAATAGGAACTTGTAAGGAAAGAAGATATACCTGTGCGCATACGGAAGCTGGAGTAGACAGCATTCTCACGAAAAAAGTTGTAGAAATGCTTTTTTGTAAGAGGAGATTCTTGAACTTTTAATTGTATGAAGAGGACAAACAAAGGTGTTTAGATGGGTAAATATATGTGAGAAAGTGGGGTGGTCTTTTATGCATCAAGATTATAATCTGAATTATTCGGAATTAAAATTTTGGTAAATAAAAAATACAGCTTGCTACACAACTTGTGTGACAGAGAAAGTTAATTGTCACGTTCAACGAGTCCTGAAATAATTTTGCAGCACCAACATCGATCATAGGATGAAAACTGTCACGGCCGGATAAAATGGGGAATGTTCCTTCTGACGAAAATCAAGTAGTTTTCATAAAAGAGCTCTAAAACAAAGCATTTTAAACTTATCATTTCAATCTTTATCTTTAAAAAATTATTTAAATACTTAAAAAAGAGAAATGAAATAATGCATTCAACATTTAAAGGGATTCGTTTCTATCTCACCATTTGGCAACATCGGTTATAGCTAATAAAGGACAATGAATCTGTTACCTGTATGAGACAAACAAAGATGACATATTTCAGAGGAGTGCTTTTCTGTTTACTTATGTTCCGAGTTCCGAGACATTCTGTGACATATGACATTTTGTGCACCTAACCTATGTTATATTTCATCAGTTCGGACTTCCATTGTCTAATCTAATATAAATTGATTTGAAAACCCTAAAAAAAATACAAAATTAATAAGATTAACGGAAAATAACAATTTTATTAAACAAAACTGAATTTACAAAAAATTAACATACAAGCTACAACCAAACAAATAAAATTAAAATAT
>WOGN01001370.1:0-19549 GCA_015342105.1 Leptinotarsa texana
AGAACCCCCCACGCCAGATTCTTTAAGAGAACGTCTTCTAAACGGCAATTTAGTAATTTGTGTTGTTCTCAGTTATTCGCAGTTAGTTTGGTTTTCGTTGGCTTACCACGACCTACGCGAACCGATTTTTCGGCGGTGATTTGCCCCCCCCTCCCATGCCCCCACCCGAATCGAAATCGAATTATCGCTGAGCTGCACCGATTTCCGTAATGAATGAAAATGGTACCTTTTGTTGGGATGCGTATTTGCGTCGATTACGTTCGATTACATGGTTCTATTGTGCCTAAATAATTAGGTGTGTTGTTACAATGGTGAGAATTATTCAGTGTTCGCAATTTGGAATTTTTCCGTGGGAAGATTCAGTCGGCAGTTTTCTATAGTGGGTAAGTACGGGTTCTATCATTATCATTGTTGATTTTTTTTACATCTGACGTTCCTTCGCGGCTACTAGAGCATTGAAACAGTTCCAGTAGTGCAAAGATGACATTAGTCCTTCGGAGATTATTGTGTTTGAACTAATTGTCAAGGTATTTAAAAAATTTACTGAAAAAATTATTCCACTTATCAATATTATTTTCCATCATCGCATGTTGTTCACCACGAAATTCGCATTTAATAAGTGAGTAATAAACCTTCCTTCCAGGAAAGGCACGTTAATTCAATTTCCAAATGGGACAGTTTCAAAAATTATTTTTTGTCCTCGCGGATCAACCCTCTACGAAAGATAAATATGGTACCTTCAGAATTTCAAATTTCAAAAAATACCATTTTGAATGTTTCCAACTGCCGTTCCAACGGTTAAAACGGTCAGGTTCTCCAACAAAAATGTTTGCAAGGATTTTTTTAATACGCTTTTATTAGCGATTTTGACTAACTTTAAACGGGCAGATAAGTCTGAAATCAGAATAAATCTATTAATAAAAAAATTAATTGTGTTGTAAAAAAGCGTGGGGTGCTAAATATCCATTGTTATAAACACTTGTTTAGAGCTGTTTGTCATATTGGAGCCATAATAAAAATATAATTGCTTACAACAAAATTAATTTTATTGTAAATAGAATCATTCTGATTTTAGACTCATTCTGATTTTAGACTCATTAAAAGCCATTAGTTACAGCCATAGGACTTATTATCGATATTGAACACAATCTTAAGTTAGTTTCGAATGATTTTTTATTTTTTATGTTGTGTTGCTATTAAAGCGTGTTTTTTAGTTTATAAACTATTATTTATTAGTAAAATTGAATCTAAGTTTGCACTGTTCCAACTGAGAAACAAGATAAACACATTTGTTTGTTTGAGATCACTGAATTCATCAGTGATCAACATTGTGACTTACTTATTTTGTGGAAATTCATCTTCAATTAGATATAGGAATAAAATACTTTGTCTAATTTCCACTTACTTGATGTATTGATTAATATCAATCGTATTAATATACGACCAGGGTTTCGGTTTTCACACCATTCTCAAGTGTTCTACCACTACTGACCTACTCTCGGATATATATACTGCGATACTTCTATTAACGTCAGTAGAGATAGAACACTTGTGAATGGTGTAAAAACCAAAACCTTGGTCTTGTTAATATCAATACATTCCTATATCTAATTAAACTAGATCAAGCAATATCAGCAGGTAGCAGGTTTTGTTTTATAAACAACTGATTTGAAATTTTACCAAAGAAGAAACACAATGGAATTGAATCTGGTGATCTCAGAACTAATGGATTGCTCTCAAAAATAATAAAATAGTGTAGGTAGGTAGATAGACTCAAAGTGGATCACCTTATTCGATACTCACTGAAGCAAACATACTCATCTTCCCGGACCGTAGTACATCGTAGGTATCCCTGCTGAAATCTAACAAACGTTGGTAACTTCGAAGGATTTATAAAAGCCTTGGAATGAGTCATTTCTGATAAATTTTTTCAGATTTCTGATTAGAAAATATTAAAATTTGGTACCATTGTACAAACAATCTTAAAATGATACGCCACTTTACTCACTTCCTATTGACGTGTCATTCCGATTTTTCATCAAAATTGACCCACAATATTTTCCTTCAACAAAGAATATTGCACTTTTCAAATGAAAGTTTGTTACCAAAAAATACTGGTAATTTACAATGAAACACAGTTACATGATTATAGTATCAGATATTTTCTACATCTATGCATATTCCCCCCAATCATATGAAATTTAAATAGTCAGTTCAGTTGGGAGCATTTCATAAAGCCATAAATATTGGTTGGCTTTTCAAAAGTTTAGTTATTGTCAGAAGTACTTTACTAACTACTTTATAGGAATGTAGGCACTCACGGCTGGCGTCAATGTTTTGGTTGGTTTACGGTATCAACTATTGATCAAGGAGAGTACTTCAATCACGTCATTGAAGATTACTGCCGCAGTTGCAAGTGAAACGTTTTGATATTGTAACGGTAAAACCCGGAAACCAACCAAAAACATCTTAAGAAATATGTTCGAAACTGTACAATTTTTGACAAAAATAATTTCGAAAGTTCAGACTGTCATCACAGAAATCCAATTTTCTTACCGATTGTCAACCATAGTATAGCTTTACATTCTTATTAAATTTGATTAGAAGGTGAAACCATTTTTCGATATGAATTTCCTACCCTTTTGTTTTTAAATAGAATAAATAACCCGATCTCAAAAGTCTTTCGTCAGAATGTTTTCAAATGGAACCACTCCCTCGTTTCGTTCAATTATTAACAGGTACCTTAGTGATACATTCATGTTACATTTTCTTTATTTGAAATACCAAGTTCATATCTGAAGGTTTTAAACGAGAATTAATTACGATCCCTTATTCTTCTAAAAATGCATAATGCGAATAACTTTTTTAAAAGTATTTTGCGAAATACTCAAAAATTGGGAATTGTTTTTATAGTATACCCTATTATCTCCAAAGATCGTACTATTTCAGTACCACTACGACCTGCAAATTCACAGATCTTCATATTCACTATTTTACGGGTTACGGAATTGGATATTGTAGAATTGGTTCACTACGACCACTACCATTACCAAAACATAATGATCTTTTCTACTAGAAGTACAATAGCAAAACCCGGCCATTCTTTTCTGTGCCAGAAATTATTTCATTCTTCAATTAAATCTGATCGACATTCTTGATTAATGAAATTTTACTTCGATCCGTCTGTACTGAGGGCTTAATTTTGAGACCTATTTCACGGTTGCGCATCGTTCATGTTGATCGAGTTGGTGATGAAATGAGAAGTTTTGAGGTTCAGGTAAACAAAGGCTGCTTAGAGATGAAGCTGTTCAGGAGTCGGATATTGAAGACTTTATTCGATGCTTCATTCCCAATATTTTTCCAACATTATGATTCAGACTAGACGATAGGGACACCATATATTCTCAGAATAAGTATAGGTTTTTTAAAATTATTATGCAGGTGACTGACACTTGATGAAAATTTATTATAACGTATTCAAAAAAGCACTTTAATGTGAGAATTTCACGTGCTTTGCTATATAATAGAATCTTCGGGCGTCACAATACTCTTTTAGGATTTAAGTATTGTGACGGCTGATAATTTTCATTCTTAGGTCCTTGTTGATAAGCTTTACTTGATAGTTTCGCGTGGTCTCATAGAAGAGATCTTTTCTACATCACTGTTTTGAGTTTTGTGTCTGCCGGTCTGCAAATCGAATAAATTCTAGTAGTTTTTTGTTGGGTCAGTCGATTCGTGGAATTTCTATGATGAAAAATTTTTTTAACACTTCGACCAATCTTCAAGCTGCTCTTTGTTGTCGATTCTCCAACGGTCTTTAAGAATTAAGGAAAACATTTATCCTCCAACTATCAGTAATTGTTCGGAACAGGAAGAAGTTATTAGATGATAACTCATGAATACGGGCACTGAGATATTAATTCAGTGTTTGTCATCTTCAAATATTCAATGTTTGACGTGCTGTGTAAGAGATGACATTGTCGTGCTGAATAATGTTTCGTGTTGTTCGATTGTTTTTTTCTAATTTCATCGATGATTTGCGGTAAGCAAATTTTTGTATACTTATCGTAATCCATTGTGATTCTTAATCAGTGGTCGAATTTCAGTAAAACCCACAGTAGAAAGCCATTCGATGCTAATGATGAATCTTTGTGGGTTTTTTTCAGATTCAAATAGTGTGTCGTTATTTTTGAGGGGTTCATAATAATACATTACATATCTTTCAAAGTTGTATATCAAACTTGGCTGAATTTCTTGATCATTTAATTAATCGATAGAAGACCATTTTGAGTTCCTGATGTATGGGTGCCGACAATAAAGTTCAATTAATTTGCGGAACAAGATTTTTTTTCGGTGACTTCGCAAAATTTTCGGTAAAAAAGGCTTTGTTTTTTTTTGCGGTTCTCAGTAAGTCTGGTCGAGACCCTTTTATTTATTTTGTTGATTGTTATAAGTACGTAAATTGTGAGTTGGGTTGAACTTGTTACTTAATAAAAGGATTTAATTCCAGATGAATGGATATGTTTCTTCATATAATTGCATTTTTCCATCTGAGACGTATAGGATTTTCGATTTATTAAAATTTTACTAAAATATTCTCTCTTTGGTAGAATTTCTTTGCAATCAACTACTTCGTAATTTTCTTCGCTTACAGTCTAGTTCCTTTGTTTTGCAACCAGTCTTGAAGTTGAACTTTTCAAGAATTTTTCTACAGTACTATTCTTTGAGTGAAAATGCGTGATATATTTTGTTTTACTTGAAATTATATTGTAATAATCATTCTCCAACCTTATTTTTGAAATAATCATCTATAATTGTTTCTATTGCAGTTGTAGATGACAACGTAAATTGAAAACTTGCTTGAAAATCTTTATATAGTACTATTTGTAGTAGGTACACGTGCCATACAACCGCATTTTTTATGCAATGAGTATACATTTGTCTTAGTAACGTTACAGTTACTTTGTATACTTTCAAATTATCGTCTTTCTATTTGTTTAATTTTGTAGCAATGTACTTTCAGCTCACTGTTGTTGATAACATCCGATTCCTACCGTTTGTAGAATTTTAATAATCTGGGATCTCCATGGCTACGTAGTGCAATTTTCTTCTGAAAAATTAATTCATCACTTAGTTCTGGAACCTCATTTTACTACAATAAAGAAAATATGTTTGATGTCATGTGTCCAATTTTTATTATCATTGAGTGCCCTGAACACAAGATTCATCTAAGCATTTAAATATAATAAGCTCTCAGTAACACGTAACTTTCGAATAAATCTTTCGATTAAATCTTTTCTACCTGCCGCCATGATGTTTGCTAGTCTTAACATTTTTAGAATGGGATTCCATATTCGATTGAGGTTCACAGCTTCTTATTTTCTGTTGAAATTATCCATGTGTTTGTGGACTTCTATCGCCTCTCGTAGCAGTCGGCTATGGTACCCCTGGTCGGGGGCAGTGAGTTCCGTATTTTCAAACAGAATCCTGTGGTTTCCTTCACTCAGTGCGTGTTCTACCTTAGCTGACTTCTCAGTTTGGCCTAGTTACCAGGTTCATTCATGCTCCTTCAGTCTTGTTCCCATGGATCGTTTGGTGGTTCCGATGTATACCTTCCCACAAGTGAACGGTGTGCGATAAACTCCTGCTGCCGATAGTGGATTCCATTTGTTTTTAGGCGACCTAAGGATTTGACGAATCTTTTTGATGGTTTTGAAAACCATTTTGATGTTGTGTTTCCCAAAGATTTGTCCAATTATGTCTGTGATCCTAGGGATATAAGGTAGATACGCGCGTGCAATCATCTGAGACTTCCCGTTTTGAGCAGTAGAACTCTTCATGGCTTTATTGACCTCGGGTACTTAGTCGACCAAAGGTCGGCTAAAGACAAAAAGGATCCATGGGAGTAACACTGAAGGAGCATGAAAGATACTGCAGTCTATGCCAAACAGACAAGTCAGCTGTGGCAGAACATGCACTCCGTGAAGTAAACTACAGTTTTCTGTTCGAAAACACGGAACTCATTGCCCCCGATCAGGGATTCCATAGCTGACTGATACGGGAGGCAATAGAAATCCACAAATACACGTTTAATTTCAACAGAAAAGAAGAAGCTGCGAACCTCAATAGAATATGGATTCCTATCTGAGAAGTTCGAAAATAGCAAACAATATGACGGCAGCTAGAAAAAGGTCAACGAACTTTATGGACAATTTACCAAATCTAGGTACAGGTATTATCACACTAGACTACCTGAATCAATATAAACACGCTTGACATAATTGACCTGAGCCAGGTCATAATACGCGTTAGCACCCTTTCACACGAGGAGCTTTCGCTCCCGAGAGAAAGGAAGGCTCTTAGCGCCAAAATGCAACGAGTCCAATGGAGCTTTCAGACGAAGAGCGGGAGCCGTCACGTCTCGGGAGCGGAGAGCTCTCACGTCTCCTGCACCTCGAGTCGGGGAGCCGCGTTTTCTCATCAAAAGGATGAGTGGGGGTTCCACACGAGGAGTGAAAACGGCTCTTCCTAGTTGATGCTTCACACCACTTATCATGGTAGATTACGATGTGGAGCTGTTAATTAGTGCTATTTGCAACCGACCCGTTCTTTGGAATAAAAGTCTCGACAATTATAAGGACCGAAATGAACTCTGCAAGGTACTCAATGTAGGTTTCGCAACTTTATCCATCCAATTCTTGATCGTTAGCGTTTCTGACGTCGAGGTTTGTATCGACGGTAGAGAAGGTATATGGCAACAGCTAGCGTGTGATCCATTCCACGACTGACCTCAAGAAACCGTGAACTAAAAAGGCTCCCAGCGTGAATGGGCGGTAGGTAGAAGTGATAAACGCCCCCGTATAGGAGCGAAATACGTGAAGCTCCCCGTGTAAAATAGTCCTTACGCAGCCGTAGTATCCAGTCTTCGCCAGCGAAACGTCAGGATGAAATTCCAAAAATCCATGGCCTTCAAACCCGGAAAATAGTGATACTGAAGCCTTAACCTATTTTACAGTATTGTTTGTTTTGAAAACTTGGAATAATTTATAATCAGCATTCCTATAATATGTTATTGCTTTTAAACAGTGAATATTCACAAGTTGTTCACATGCGATGAAAATATTTATTCAGTTAACTAGTTTAGTGATCCAGAAAATATTTATATTACTGGAAATCATTCGAGAATAGAAGATTTGACAAGTTTAACAAACTTCTTATTCAGATCCCAAAATTTTATAACGCTTACAGTTAATATAAATATTCTACTAATCCATGTTGATAATTATAAAATTTTTACACAATTAATTTTATCTAAGATGCGTTTCGCTAAACAGGAGCTTCATCAGTTGGACTGGTACATCGAACTATATAACAGTAGGTGTTAAAAAAACCTAATTAGATAAAAGATTGATTTTGAAGAGACAATCTACAGTCTAGTAATGATCATTTGTCTAATTAAGCTTGTTAATTGTAGAATAGTTCTGGAATAAAATTTATAGTGTGAGAATTGTAGGATTAGTATCATGGCTAGTATTAATAATTTTCATCAAGCAGCATTATTTTAAAAATGATTATTTGGACTGTTTTATTACCTATCGTCACTACTTAATAGTTACTCACTCTAAAACTGTTGGATGTATAAACACAATATTGATATTTATGGCATAATAGTATTCATAACTGAATACGTACAGGGTGTCAATTTGAAAATTTCCACCCTAAATATTTCCTTCCAGGAAGTGAAATGAAAAATCGGATATTTATTGGGAGATATTAAGTGGACCATAAATCTGAATGATTGTTGTTCACATTTCTTTATGTGGTATTAGAAATCAAACAGGGTACTAAAAAAACATATTCATGCCAAATTTCAGCCCTATAGTTACGATTTTTGCGAAATGAAAACTTTTTGAAATTTTTCCGATTTTTATCTGGTCAAAATTTGGTTGGATTAATATATGAAACCCTAGAAAATGATCGTCTTAAAAATTATACAAATCCTGGAAATGAGGTAACGCTACCTACAGAAAAACCTGAACAGCAGTAAAACCCTTTTTGTTTTGTTATATCCGAACATGTTTTCCATGTTTCAACAATGTTTATGTGGTCGATTTCAACGTGTTATTTGTAATGATTTTATCTACAGAACCCCATAGGGGTTAAATCCTGCTATTAATCATGGTGATTCATGCGAACCAGTTCTAGCCAATAATCTATTTCAATATAAAATATCTTAGCATTTAGTTCAAACATGCGGTAGATAGTTTAAACTTTCAAATCCTTTGACTGATATTTTGGTGACCGACCATTATTAGCAGCGGAGGAACTACTAGATATAATTATGTGAACAAATTTGTGTATTATCCATTTGTGATTACCAAATGATTTTTTTAAGTTATGTCTGTATTTGTTGCTTTGTGGTAATTGTGATGTTAATTATTGTAATTGTGAGGTCTAGAAAGTTTATCGAACTGCTGCTTTCTAGTTCTATAGTATATTTTGTTTTTTTATAATGATAATCACTAATCTTTATTCATCTATATAAGAAACTAAATAGTATAAACAATGTCCTATATCTAAAAGAAAAACATTTTTTTATCTATCTAAATAATTAGAATCTATCATGAACCACCTACTTTTTCTAACTGTGTTTACACACCCTGTTAAATCTTTGTGCTGTTAAATCCATTGCCAAATATTTGCGTCATTTTCATTTTTGAATAATGTTTGAAAAATATCTCTTGGATCACCACTATTGTTCCACTGACAAAATTTTTTATTTATTTTTTTCGTACACCATTTCCATGTATCTTTCGAAATTCTGCAATCTCGCAACCGACGTGGAATGCTATCTATTTAATTGCAATTCAAACACAAATTGGAGACACTGATTCCATGTCTCACAGTTTTTGAACCCACCGCATATTTTCGTTTATTGCTTTGTATGGAACGGATCTCCATTTTGACGAAATATTACGGTTCCCAATGACTTTCCATACCGTACTTAAATTTATATTTCTAAATTTACTTTTTATTAAAGGTTTAATTAGGTATAACTTTTTTGAGGTAGTTTTGATAAATATTTTATTATAATATTTTTGTCCCATACCAAGTCAGCTTCTTGAATAAATTCATGATATTTATTATGAGAATTTTGTATTTGTCATTTTGAAACATAACCTTTAAAGACGACGCATATGACATTTTGACTCCACAGCTTGCCCACGAATTTTGTAAAGTTTTAACAAACAGCGATTTTGCTTTCAGTTCAAAATTTGTTAGGTGCAGACCTCCTTGTTTATAATTGGTGGCTGTAGTTTCCCTCTACCCACCCTATATATGTGCCCACTCCAAATGTAATTCGCTGTAATTGATTTAATTTTCTTGCTCTGTTGTTTAGAAACTGTGCAATGTACCATACTTTAGTAGAGTCTTATGGAGCTCCTAATGTCAAAATTTTTTGAGAGATGCCCGTTTACCAATAACGAGGAATTTGCAGTGTTTAAATATTCCTTATTGTGGAATCCCATAGCAGGCATAACTTTCCAAAAATAGGAGTGGTTTACCCCATCGAAAGCCTAATGAATCGAAATAAATAAATCTTCCAAAATTGGCAATAATCTGATTTAATAAAATATTTGACAATGAAATTCGGGATACGCCATCCTTTGTGAAAAAAGTAGGTATCTATTTTTTATTTATATTTTGGAGATTACCACACTTTTGAGGAAAAAACCCCAATGTATGTAATATTCAACAATCTAGTCGAATATACCGGGTATTTGATCTCGTAAACTATAGGAGATACTAAAACGGTTAAGAAACGGCAGAGTTCAGAATGTTTTGAAATTGGGAAATACGTATTTTTTTTAAGTTGTTTAATATTTTCCTGACTTCATTTGATGAAGTATGTCAAAACGAACTACACATTTTCATTTAAATCTTCATTCTGCTACATGATGTGGCTTTCAGATTTTCCATCCGACGTTTCACCAGTTGAGCACCATCATCAACTCTAGTTTCTACTGAGCGCCATATATGATTTTCACGGTTGTCGAAAGCCCTTTTTTGTGCTTTTCCAAATGATGTATCACAAGTTATATTTCTGTGTACAAAAGTTTGAATTATCAATGCGGTACTAAGCTTTGATTTTTCAATCACATTTTCATAACATTTTTTAAACGAAATGAATCACTATTATCGATCAAAATGTACTTTACGGATGAAGAAAAATGAAATATGATAAAACTTTATTGAAAAATCTTTAAAGACAAAAAATTTCCTGGTCAAATGATTTTATGAATTACAAGAGATACTAGAAATATAGGAGGTTATCATTGCACGATTTTCCTTCTCTATCTCCCACACTGCCTAATTATTTTGAGTTGACGGTATCCGATATTGTAGTAATAATTTTTCGCCCAGTCCGTATAATATGTCGAGGACACTGAGATATAGAGGCCTTCTGGCCAACACCTCCTCGTTGCATGATGTGCATCATTGGAGTAAAAAGGACCCGAAATGTTTTCATAAATACCAGCCCACACGTTAAGACTAAATATTGTTTACACTTCAAACTATTGAATATTCCACAATTTATGAAAGTGGTTTCATTTTCAGAAATAAATTACACTATTGTAATAGCTTTTCCGAGTCACCTGTATGTAGTTTTTGGGATAAGTATGTGAATTCTGTTTTATTTGAAATCACTTATTCTAAGATCTCTCGCACCAATATGTCTTGGCACAATCATGTCGCGGGAATTACAAAGACTGCTTCTCAAAAGCTTGAAACACTGTTCCGAACCAGAAAACTATACACACTTCAGCAATTTTTGATGCTTTATAAAGCTCAAATCAGACCTTCGTTGAACTATTGTTCTCATGTATGGACTGTGCCTCCAAACATACCCTGAAGTTGTTGGATTCCATCCAGAAAAGACCCATCCGCCTGATTGGACACGCGAACATCACTTGCAACTTTGCTAGCCTGGAACATCGAAGACAGGTTGAAGATTTGTCTCTCTTCTATAGATACTTTCACGGGAAGTTTCAAGTGACTTGGCAAATTTTATTCCACTAAGAGCGGTACATATCAGAAATACGCGAAGGGCTGCGGCTGCCCAACGTTTTTAAGTTCAACTCAGTACACCTCGAACTTTACTGTTTAAGAACTCTTTCATCTGGAGAACTGTGTTTATGTGGAATATACTTCCTGAGAACGGTTTTCCAAATGGCTTTAATCTCCATCGATTCGAATCCAATGTGAATCACTACTTTCGCACAGGCACCGCTCTAAGAGAGCCTTATGAATTTTTCTGTAGTGCATGTGTTTTGTCTTTAAAAAAAGCACTCTTTCGAAAAAAAATCATTTACATCCATGAAAACTGGACCTATAAATCAACCCGGATTCTCATTTATCTGCAGAATATTCACTTCTGATGAAATGTAAATTACAAATAATAATTTAAGGTTAATTTTATCTAGTTGAATAAATTTGCTTTTTCGTCATTCAATCGGTATCCATATTTTTCTCTTGGTTTCTCTAACGAACTAAACTCGGCAAATTTTTTATCCAAGGTTACTCACAAATATTGATGAAGTTTTCACATTTTTTTAAAATAAAGTTTTATCATATCACGTTTTTCTTCGTTAGTGATTTTCGACATTTGTTACAAATTGAAAAATCAATGCCTAGTACTCCAGAGAAAGGTTTTCATTGATAATGAGAATTTTGCAGAACCTGTGATACATCATTGGAAAGACACAAAAAAGTCTGATACGGTGCTTATAAGAAAAACTGAAATTGATGATGGTGGCCGAGAGACGAAACAACATGAAATAAAGTTGGGAAAAAATAAAAATAATATTCCGTTTTTTCCCAATATTTAGCAAATATTTCTAAACGGCATTTTATTGATCACATGAATGCACAACTTCGCTCCAATTTAACCGTCTTTATCTCTTTAATACTTTTCAAAATCCCAGTTGAGCTAAATTTGAAATACCCGATATTTGATATTCAAATTTTTTGGTTTCACACAACTTTTATGTGATCATACAGTTTGTAGTGCTGAAACGCTAGAGAGTTTAAATCAAAAGAAAAAAATCAGATGAGCATGTTTCAACTGTATTTATCACTTGGACTTAGGAATGAAATCAATGTATGATTGATTCCATTTTTTTCGAAGACTCCATAAAAATAGTGAAATTAGTATTCAGACCTTCAATGAATCTTGTGCATTATTTAAAAAAAATATTTTGAATATATCAAAGTTTGTGAGATATCATAGTACTGTCTAAATTTTCTAGTAATTTCAAGAAAGTAATCTTTATTGTTTTTAAAGTAAAGTTTGTGAGTAAGTTCTGTATTTGGCAAAAGTTTCAACTTAATAACATTCAAACAACTCCTAGATTCATAGATCATAGATAATTATCTATTCAGAAATAATACCTCAACATCATAACGCTGACTTCGATTATATATCTAGGTCAAATTCAAGTATGTACTAAAATACCTGTTATATCTGAATCAGCTTATTTTTATCATGATAATAAAATAATGTGGGAGATGTTTATTAATCATTTCTGCAGTATAAAAAAATTCAATAAAAAAGAGAATATTTTTGGCTTTTTACCTCTCCATTATTAATAAAATGTGATGAACTTTCAAAGAAAGGAAGGAAAAATAACTACTATAAAAACTCTTTATAAAGATATGTAGTGCATACACAAGAGTTTTTTTCAGGAACACACTGGATGAAAGAAACCCGTTCGAAACAACTACTTTCACATGAACATTGAATTACACGAAAGGAAACACCTTTCGAAACAACTACTTTCATGTGAACATTGAATTACACGAAAATTACTTTTTCTCATTCAGGTTGTACTACAAACATTCTTACATAGAATACTACCACTCAACTTATTACTCAAACTTTTTTAGATAATTTTTTTAAAACTAAGCACAATAAAAAGGAAACTCTTGAGACCAGACACGTAATTTCAGTTGTTTATTTTGATATTCGATTGAAACTCAAACCAAACGAGACTAGTGGTATATAATCATTTTTAACATAACTATCAGTCTGGTAATTCTGTGTGACGCCACTGAAACTACTACTTCCAATTTAATTACGTCAAACGATGCGTTTATTAGTGTTATCAAACGTTCCAAGCTTTATTGTAATTTGAGGAATATCTTCTGAACAATTGGTACACAACCGCTTACTCGATCCATTGACTAAAAATGTGTTAACATATTCGAAATCTGCAGTAGAAAAAATGAAATGAAAATGTATTGAATGTGATTATTGAAAATAATATAAAAATCGGACAGGAATATTGGGTTGAATTAGTTAAAACAGAAGAAATTAAAAAAAAAAGAAATAATTGAGCAAAGACAAATAGCAAAAATTATGAGAACGCTAATTTTCTTAAGAAAACAAATTATTGTGACCTCTGGAATGAAAATTAATTGATAATGGGTTAAATAATATGTGAAACGTCAATTATTTACAAACAATAAAAAATATATACCTAATGCTAATGCGTCGTTGATCAACTTGTAAGCAACTTCTGAGAATTCCCTCCTAATATTTTAGTATCTATCTTCAATAATTTGAGCATTCAATTTTTTATAGTCTATTCGATTGTTCTTTCATAATTTTCGAATCTGTTAGCATTATTTCAAAAGTGGAAGTCTGAACTTGAAACATTCAACAAGAAACAACATTAACACCCTGTTATTCGAAAAACGAAGCAATTTAATATGTAGCTAAAATGGTTTATGTCATTAAATCGATGTGATCGAAATAATCAATTGTTCAATGTGAACTGTGGGAACTGGCGTTGTCATGATAAAGAATCATTCTAAGTATGTATTAGGTTTTTTTACTAATTTCATAAGGGACATTTTGGCAAATAAATTGAAGCCGCAGTAAATTTGCTCATTCTATCGATGTTGCTATTGCCCCTCGCTTGTGTTAATAGTGAAATGTTGACTGATGGATTTAGCAACTGACCTGAAGTATTCGGAACCATTACAACGCAAATCTCGATTTAGGTTTCTCTATACACTTCTTGGTAATTAACTCAAAAGTAAATTGTGTTTGTTGTCGGACGACGACCCTAATGCATGCTACAGAAAATGTGTATTCCCAGGAGTGGTTGTTTTCTACTGTTCCATCTAGGACAGACATCTGCGTAACGCCATTTCTTGTTGCAGAAGCTTTGGCTTCGCGACCTTGTTCTTCATTGATATATTTGGACATTGATATCACCAAATTTGGGCGTTTTGGCACTGGAAAGTGAGGAAAATAGTGCCCCCACTCGCTTGGAGGTCAATAGGCGCAACTTATAGACCTGGTGATTTTATGTTTTGAGGTTCCTCTCGTTACTTTGGAAGCTTCGAACCTGGACCATCCAAATTTTCGTCTAAATAGGGAATCAAGTCTTAGCATGAATATAGAAAAATGATGAGGTTTTCATAGCACTGATTTTGTTGGTTTCGGTAAGTGCGAAAATATGATATTTTTTGCAGATGATAGTACACTGAATTGTCAAATACAGTTAATTTCGAATAACCTCCTCCCACCCAGGAGATCCGACTGAGGAATATTTTATCATGTTCATAAAAGTTGCAGTTCTGATCAATTGATATGATAGTTTTGGCCATCTTCAAAATACTCGTATATTGTAAACAGTGAAAAAATCCATGTATATGTATGCTAAACTATTGTGGATAAAAAATACAGAAATTAAAGAATTTGAAGTGAGCTTCAAACATTTTATCAATTATCATTAGGAGAGTTTGATCATTCTCGATGTAGATAGACGTTTCTTTTTTACTTATTTCAGTTTCGAGATACTCTGGTTGGAATATTTTATCAACAGTTTAAAAAGTGGAATATCACTCGTTCTAATGATACAATTGAAAAAACACATAGAATAATTGAATTGTAAAATATCATTTTCGTAAAATTACTTGTTAGCATAATGTCGGTCGACCCTTTACCATCTAAGTGGGATCCAAGGATAACATGCAAATCATTCATTAAGTTGTTAAGTAATTTTTACTGCAACTTCAGTTTTTATCACTACGATGTTTATTGCAAAGAAAAAAGTTATATTTTTATGTGAAAAGGAGACCGGGTATATAATCGGATGTTTGTTAATTTTATTTCTGCAGAGTATAAAAGTGCAAGCAAATTGCACTTTTTGCATCTGCCAACTAGAAATAAATATTTTTTTGACGATTACATGCGAACAAGACTGCTGTAATTAAATATGATTGAAGTGTTTGAAAACAGATTAAAATAATTATTTGGTAAAATTATCTACATAGTTCAGGAACAAAACAAATACGGTATCAGTAAATTAAATACCATTGAATTTTTTTTAATGTTGGCCAATAACAAGTTGAAGAAGAGCGATCCAAAAAATTGGCAGTGATAAGCGGAGGCATTTCATTTTGCAAAACATACTCGGCGCAATTATAATTTTTAATGAATGAAAAAAGTAAAAACAATATATTACTATTTAAAAAAATGGGCGGTGGAAAGGTTTTCCTCACAGAGGACTGATAAAGTAGGTAGTATAATAAATAAATAGTATTGTTTTTAAAAATTCTTCAACGTTCATTCTGTTTAAAAAATCTGTTTAAAATATGTTTTTCAGTTAATCAGCTGTCGCCCCCATATGAACGACAACTCGCAGAAGTTGAGAAACTTGTGCTAGCTAAGTACTAACGAGGTATTACCTTTTAACATGTGATTAACATCAGTAGACTCGTCACTTCAGAGTAGAGAATACAATTATTGGGCCGAAATAATATTCGGAGAAATAGGAAAATATAAATATAAAATTGAATAAACAGTAAACTGCAAAAACCTACTGTGAAAATATTCAAATATAAAAAGTACCATAATTTTTACAAAACTCTCACTAGAACGAAAAATATTACTTTTCGATTCCAAATATGGAATTCGATGATTACTCAAATTCCAAATTAAACAAAATATTATTTGTAGTCTCATAATAAAGACACACCCAATACCTAGGCAGAAACTTGTTTCGATTGAAATAAATATATTTTTGTTTCATTATCAACCTAAATTGTAATGTAGCATCTGGCATATTACTAGATTTTTACAGTATTTTTGTATTTCCCACATTCGTCTCAAACTGATCGACTTTTCCCTAACCACAAAAGTATGACCTAGATAAATTCTCATTTATTCTACTAAAATGTGCGGTTGTATGGTTTTATGAAATCACTGATTTTATCAAGAAGGATGTTATTTTCGAATTTTCGAAGTAATAAGACAATAAAGAAACAACTTGAAGGTTTTCATTTCGAAAATGTGTGGTTTGCATGGAAATTAATAGGTTTGAGTGATTAATGTTTGATAATCGATAGTGATGCGACTATAAAAGCCTACATCATTTGAGAAATTTTAGTTGCAAAGATAATTTTGATTTTTCTTTTCATTTTTCGTAAATTGCACCACTGTTTGCAACAGTTCTGCTTTACTATCAACTGAAAAATCGTGGGAAAATTAACATATTCCTTAATATTTGCTCCAATATCTTGAGTAATATTAATATTGTTTCCGGAAGTGAAGATCAACACGTGACTTCTTAATATATGGAATAATGCAATTGGAGCACGCAGATAATCTTGGCCGTTTCCCCTTGAAGTCTCCAAGAGCTTTGACATTGACTGGATGAAAGTTTACTAATAAATCTTGGATGTTATGGTTTGACAGATCGTTTTTTGTGGCTCACCACCTTTTTTAAAGAAACTTTATTTGCAAGTAACTATCGGTGGCTCTTCCCCTCGGATACCTTTTCCATTAAAGTTGATGTTTAAGATACACATTATCTCTAATGAGCACCGATTTATTGGAAATGATTTTCTACGTATGATTCCTAGCACGGGTTGCACGATAGGCAGTAAAAATCAATCGTCTGAACTCTTCCGGGCTCTCGGCTCGAACAATCGTAGAAATGTTAACATTATTGAATACTAAAAATTTAATTGTAACCTGAAATTCAAATAAATTAATGAATGAGTTAACAATAAGGTGAATGTGAAATATATGCAAATATCCAAAATTGAAGTAACTTGGTTTGAAATAGTTTTCTTATTTTTAGTTTTATTACATTATTCAAAGTCTGAAATCTTTTGAAGCAGAGACAGAACAGACAAACAATATTTATATATAAAAAATTTTTAGCGTGTCGTTTCGTATATTAATTAGTACATCAGAAATGTTTAACTATGCGATTGAGGAGAATCGAAGATATATAAATTATATCTCAATCGATCATTTGATTTGAAGAGTATATATTTTTCAAATGAAAATTTTCAGAAAACAGTGCAGGTTGCGTCATATTTGTGCCAACCACATTCTTGAGAAGGTATCAGCATCATTTTTTGATAGTTGAACTTGCAAGTAATTTTTTGTATGTTATTTCACTGCGTTCTCTATGGAAGGTAACGAACTAAGTTCTATAGGGTTTTCAGGGATATATCGAATGAACAATTCATTTCCTAATGATGAAACCGGTACTTCGGCAGGAGTTATAATTGATCATTTTAAATAATTGAGCCTTTGTTTCCAGTGAATATAATGCGACTCCGGAGAACCTACCTGGTTTCATCATTCAGGATCATATTGTTAATTCAGTATATCTGTAAAAGCTCTTGGTGTTAATGCTAATAAACGTGCATTCAATTTTCATCACCTTTGGCAACGTACATTACGATAATAAAATCAATACTTTAATTATGAAGAGCTTCTTCACTTGGTTCTTCAACCTTGAAAGTTTCAACGGATGAACGTTACTTTCTGAAAAATTATTACCAAATTAATTTTTTTCTTTCATCATGAATGATTAATGTAGTATTAGGAATATATAATGTAGTGAACGTATGAATAAAGAAGGGATGATTTGTTGTGTTATCAAGATATTTTATTAACGTGGTTTTTGTCGAATGAATTTGTGAGGCATTATTTCTGAATCATTTAAAAAACATTCTTTTATAATCCAATACTAAGCCAATTGATAACAATAACACAACAATTATCCTCTATTCAAACAACTACATCATGGAAGATATTATACTCAGCTGAGTATGGGATTAAATGATCATTTTCGGTCAGTTTTTTTGCAGAGAAAACTAATGAAGCTATTTCTAATTTTACCGTTTCCTGAAAATTTCTTCTTACATGTATTTAAAGGCATGTATTCTTCAAATAAATAATCGATGGAAATATAACCTATATATTTCTATTTCTCTCAAATGCTCAGTTACATCATTATTACGAGTATATTCATCAAAAACAACACAAACTTTGATGTCATAGTTATTACGTAAATATTCGATTCTCAGAAACTATTTTCAACTAAAAACTAGCATACATCTCAGCAACATTAAATGCTTTATATAGCTGATATTAGCCCTTTTTTGATTTTGAATATTGCTCACAAGGCTCAGATCAGACCTTTTTTGGGAAAGAAATTTTTTGACCTTCTACTTCCCCACCTTGTTACAAAAAATGTGGGAATCTTCCAAAGAAAAGAAGGGAGCAATCAATTAGAAACTTTCAGACACAAACTGACCCTTTCGAAACAGCTATTTTCATATAAACATTGAATTACATGAAAAAAAACTTTTAAAACAAATACTTTCATACAAACGCTGAATTATACAAAAAATATTTTTCCCTATTCCGTTTGTATTCCAAACATTCGTATGGAATAGAATCAGATATCATTCACATAATTCCAAGATTTTTTTGTATAACGATGGAGAACTAGAAGACCAAAAACATTCTTTCTTGAAAATTAATCTCTCCTTAAAATATACCCTTTCAATTTATACCTTTTTTTATTTTGAATATTACCCTGAGGCTGCTAGTTTCATCCAAAAAAAGAGTCATCCGCCTTACTGGAGACCCAAACATTTTCAGCAATCTTGACAGTCTATAGAACTTTGAAGGAATTTTGGAAACATGACTGCCTTCAATAAATACTTCCCGGAAAATGTTCAAGTGACTTAGCGTGCTTGATTCCACCCTGCATTGCTCGTGCGTCTCATGCAGCAAATCGCTTAAGCAGAGCGGCGCAGAAAGGCACATCGCAGCTCGACAAGGAATAATCTCCTCCCGACAGGGTGAATTTTTGACGTGCTGCTCTTTTCATTGACACGCAAATGGATACCTGAATGCATATTTGTATCAATTCATATTGTAATACGAGTATATTGTTATGTCTTTACCCGTGGGTTTACCAATAATTGACTTCACTGTACAATAATTAAACTCAACTTTATTTCACTATTAATTTGTTTAAATATATGTTTAAAATATGTTTTTTTCGTTAACCAGCTATCGCACCCCTACGAATAACAACCCTCAGTAGTCGAAACTTGTGCGAGCTAAGGACTAACAAAGTCTTACCTTTTAACGTGTGATTCCTAACACGGGTTGGACGATAGCAAGTGAAAATCGAGCGTTCAGCCTGGGGCTTGAACCATC
>WOGN01001371.1:0-19547 GCA_015342105.1 Leptinotarsa texana
GATGACGACAATATCAAGCCACAGGAACCGGCCAACAAAAAGCGTCGCCTTCCGGAAGGGTTTCCTACTCTTCCATTCAAAACAGTCGCACTGGTAAACAAAAACACCGGCACCAAGCCCAAAAAAGTGTCTAAATAGATATGAAAGCTTCGGGACGAAGTTAAGCATTATACTTTAGAGTCAGAACTCTCAACAACAGATTCCTCTGTCGAAGGTGATCATGACATGTCGGTCGACGAAAACCGGTCTGGAAAATCGATTTCGAATATACAGGGTGGCCCAAAACAGCCGTCCCAAAATCCAAATCAGGTTGAAAATCCCAACGATCAGGGAACTAGCTCCCCTCTCCCTCTGCATCCTGAAGTGCCCCAATGCACCAGAAAAACACGCATTCCCCCAATTGTCGTTCGCCAGTAGGACAAGTGGGTTCAATTCTCTAAGTTGGCTGCCTTCCATAAGATAAACTCCATTAAGGCAGTTAACGTGGCTGCATCAAAACGGCATCAAAAGTTCAGCCTTCTTCGGGCGAGGACTACATGAGTATGAACAAACTACTGGTGAGGGAAAAATTTTCTCACTACACATATACCTTACCTGAAGACAGGCAAATCAGAGTCGTCTCAGGAGGAGTCCCAGAACATCTGTAGATCGCTGACATCGAGGGCGCCTTGGTAGGAAAAGGTTTCCAATCCAACCATCATCCATCACCAGGATGATGCGAGGAATCCGACCGCTTCCTCTGGTTTTGGTTCAAGTGCACCAAAATTAGAAGCATATTCATGACGTCCGGGACCTCTTTAATGTTGAAGTTGACGTTGAGCCCCAAACCATAAGACACTGGTAGGGCAGTGTCATCGATGTCAGCGGTTCGAGCATAGCCAACGGAACTGCCTAGCTATTCCCATCTGCGTCAAGTGCGCCGGCAGACACTTCCAGGTGAGTGAGAGAAGCCACGCGCAAATCCGCCTAAGTGCAACAACTGTAAGGGTGTGCATACTGCAAACTACCGCGGTTGTCCTGAGTTCCCCAGGGTTCGCAGAAGGACCAAAATAGCTGCAAGTGCCCCCAAAGAACACCCACACCTGAGAAGCGTCCTGCCGGAGCATCTGGGACGCGCCCGAGAATGAGCTACGCAGGAGCGGCCAACACCTCCGGCAGGTCGACTGATGCGCCCAGTAGTCTCCGTCCGTCGAAGGTTAGTGACATCTGTTGTGTCCTGGATCATATGAAAAATCTCTTCGTTCCGTTCCCCGTACTCGAAAAGATCTTTTCGGTGAACACCAACGAGCTAACTGAAACCTGTTAATGGCTAGACAACCAACATTGGAATGTCAGCAGTATTTCAAACAAAAAACTTGATTTTGAGAACTTCTTGATAGCACAAAATATCAAAGTTGCACTGGTGCAGAAAACCCATCTGCACAATAAATCTTTTGGCATTTCAAACTACTGTTTTCACCACAGAGAACACGTTGGACGTGCTGGAGGCGGAGATGGCATTTTTGTCAACCGTAATCTTCCTCACGTACAATTTGGCATTGACTCAGAACAGTTACATGGCACGGAAGCAGTTCACAACCCTCCGCGTGGATCACAGAATCACTAGATGAACTGCAGATGTCGACAGATATCCACATAATTGCTGCTGGTGTCTTTAACGCCAAGTACAATCTGTGGAGCAAACTCACCAATGAGAAAGGCCGTGCGCTATATGCGCATGCTGACAGGCATGAGTATCGAGTGATGGGTCCAGATGAGCCCACGTTTTACCGTGGGTATTTAAGGCCTGACGTGCTTGATATCGCACTGCTCAGGAACGTTTCCGTGTCCTGCGAAGTGTACACTTTGTCAGAACTTGACTCAGATCATAATCCAGTCATCCTGATGCTGGGTGTTGATCGTCATCCCCAGAATTATCGCATGAGCTCATCCACTTATTCGAAAGCCTTCCAGGCTCTCCTAGTGGAGACACGTACAGACCGTAAGTCACTTCTAACTTGCAACGGTCTCGACGCGGCTGTGGCAGATTTTGTATTGTCTGTGAATAATGCTTTCCGCGCAGCTACAACCAGGACAGAGTGTCCTCTGCGAAGCTACAATGATTTTCCTCCCAGGATAAAGAACCTTATCCGGGAGACAAATCGACTCAGACGAGTTTATCAGCAGACTCTCTAACCGTGAGCTAGCAGGATAGTCAACCAGATTGATCAGGCCATCACTGACTATAGAAACGGGAGGTGGAGCGAGTATTAAGAATCACTTGAACCTAGTGATGAGGAGCTCTGACCAGTCATCCGCAGGCTTGAGAAGAGAAAAACCACTTCCACTCCCTTCCACGGACAGCATGCAACTGCTTCTCCCCCGTATAGAAGGCTTTGACTTTGCAGACACAATGGAGTCAGTTTTAACTTAACGTTGATCTGGATGATGATATTGTCTGTGATATCTGGCTGGAACACCGGGTTCGGCACATCCACAGGGAAAATGATGACTACGTGATCCATCCAGCTTCGGAGGAAGAACTGGTGGGGTACATTAGGGCCTACAAACCCAAGAAGGCTCCAGGAATTGATTCAATCAACAATAGGTTGTTGAAGCAGTTCCCGGACAACTTCATCAGATATCTGCTGGACATCATCAACAGCTCAAATACCCTCATATACTTTTCTCGAAGATGGAAGCATGCCGTAGTTGTCATGATTCAGAAACAGGGCCAGAACCCGCTGTTTCCCCAAAATCATCATCCGATTAGTCTGCTTTGCTCAACGGCTAAGTTAGCTGAACGTGTTGTGCTGTAAAAGCTAAAGAAGAAGTTCAACAATAAAATGTTCTGTCCGACGAACAATTTGGCTTCAGAGGGCACACTCCACCGAGCTGCAGGCCCTGAGATTAGTCGAAAATGCCATTTCAGAGCTGAACAACAGGAAGACAGTTCATCTCGTCCTCCCGAATATTTCGAAAGCCTTCGACCGAGTCTGGCACGAAGGCCTGCTCGATCGTAAGTATGCTTCAGGGCCTGGCCCGGTGGATTAGGTCCTTTACGAAAGGCAGAAGATTTCAGGTCTGAGTTCAAGAAACCCTGTCTTCTATCAAGGAAATCCAAGCTGGAGTGCCTCAGGGAGCTGTACTGTCTCCACTACTGTACAGCCTTTACGTGAGTGATCTTCTGAGGTTCGCCCGCGTGAAGGTTCCCCTTTACGCCGATGACACGGTTCTCCTCGCTTCTTCCATGAGTCGAGCGTTGGCGGTCGTGTATACATGCAACGCGCATTCGACGACTTCAAAAGCTGGTACGTTGACTGAAAGATCCAGGTGAATCCAGGTTTGGAGAGACGTAAAGTTTCTCCAGATACAAGGGTCACGATCTCAGGCAGGGAGATCGAATGGAAAACGCGAGTCAAATACCTAGCTCTTTGAGTAGATCGCCGACTCATCTTGGCAAAACACACTGACTACATCAAGAGCAAAGTTCAAATGAGAATAGCTAAACTCTATCTTCTGGTTGACAAAAATTCAAAGCTCAACCTTAGAAATAAGGTTTCACTATACAACACTATGTTCAAGTCAGTCATGTTCAAACCGCTCCGTCAAATATTTCCATTTTGGAAATGTTACAAAACAAAATTCTCAGGATGCTGGTGAATGCTCCATGGTTCGTGAGGATTGAAGTATCCGTAGATATTTGAAACTGCTAACTATACGGCAGTCCATTCGGTCGAGGAATCCTAGAGTTTTCGAATCAGCGGCGGAAACTCATGATAACCCATTAGTCAGCGAAGCTGTAGATTATGCTATAGACTCGATTCAGAAGGCCCCGTCGCTTGGTTGAATGAAGGCCCCACGACGTCTGTTAAAATGAACAGTTTGTTCATCAAATACCCCAGCTGAAACAGCTGCCTACTGGTGGTTCTCGAATAGAAATCAATATGGGAATGATTCGGAGAGTATTTCTCAACAATTGACGAGTCATTCAAGACACAATTCCCAGGGAGTGATTCAGAGAGCTGTACCATAATGACAAATATTATAGCTATCATGTTTTTTGAGCCAATTACTACGGATGAAGTAAAAAAAGTTATTTCCTCGGTAGACAATAATAAAAGCACAAGATATGGTGAGGTTTTCACAAAAATAATCAAAGAATGTAAGATTATATTATCTGCTATTCAATTTGGAGAATATCATGACCTGCTTGAAATTGAGGGCTTTGCCCCTGTACTTGAAAATGATGACAATAAACATATATAGAACTATATACGAACCATATCGACCCATATCAATAATCACTATATTCTCTAAAATTAAAAAAATATATATGGCAGAATAAATGATTACCGTAGATTTGGGATACTTTGATCAATTTTTCACTTCAAAGTAATAGAAATATTTTTCTTTTATGCAAAAAGATAAAAAAAAAACTGAAACATCGGTTTTTACTTACCTAAAGATTCTGAAAAAATAATAGTTAGATAATAAAACTTTAGAGGAAAAAATAATAACCACGTGATCAAAGATATACTGATTTAGGGGATACTTTGATCACTCTCGATTTTTCAACGGAATATGAAAGTATACCCTTTTAAACGATCAGAAAATATAAAAAAAAATAAAAAAACGTTTTATACATTCTGCAAACCATTTGTTATTCGGGGTAACTTTGATCACCTTGAAACTCGTTTTTTCGCAGTTATATTTCAAAATATTCATTTATAAAAAAACGTAAAATAATATTTTATAAAAAATTAACGATCTGGATCATTTAAACGACATAAAGAGCTTTATATCTCACTAGGGCACATAAAAAATTGAATTCTAGGTAGAAAGGTAGGTATTATAAACACTTGGAGATGTAAGTTTGAATTTCATTAATGTCAATGTGGCCATCTTCGTCTATTTCCAAAGGATCTGGAAAACTTTCAAAGATGTCGCTATGCTTGATTTCCGAAATGTCATCAGCAATAATTTTGAATTTTCTTTTATAATTTCGAATTGATTTTAATCCAATAACAGTGATTTCTGGCTCAACTGTTATAATTCTGCATACATATTTGTTTTCTTCCCTCGGTGGGAGGAAAACCTTGTCAAAATATATTGCTCAACAGCATATGTATCTGTTTGTGCAATGTTACTTTCGTCCTCAACAGCTGCTGTGGATGTTACAGAATCAGGTCGGTCTCGTGTGTCCACTGACGTTGAGAGTGGTTGATCGTCGTCACTTTCTTGATTGCCAATAACTGGTGCTACTGTAGACATACTACAGCCAGGTGGAACATCAATTATCTTCTTTTTCCTTTGTGGTCGGCCTGATTCTCCAAATCTCTGCTCTCTTAGAAGTGTTGTCTTCAACTACCGGTGACAAACGTTTGAAAACCTCTTGCCGATCCAGAGGACAAATGCCGGCGGCCCGAAAAGAGCTGATCAAGTTTCATTTAATTGCAGATGTGTTATTGGTTTCCGTTTCTCTCACATTTCTGCCAACTCTTGCAGTAACAGTATCCATCTTATTCAAGGCTTTCTTTAGAAGAGCCGGAAACATATCTTTAGGAACGGTGCTTAGACGTATATTTTGTAATTTTCACTCCGTCAGTACAGCACGCCAGGTGTCTTTCATGGACCTGAAGAACCCGACGTCTAGTGGCTGGCATAGGTGGGTTGAGTGCGGGACTAAATATATGAAATAAATGTCATTTTCAGCACATATCCTCAAAACTTCGGCAGCCAAGTGAGAAGACAAATTAACTCCGATCAGAGCCTTCTTCCCCTCTAAGCGTTTGGCATGAGGTAAAAATGAACTCGTAAACCAATCTCGAAAAGTACCACCATCCATCCACTTGCTGTGCGATTGTACCTCGTTCCGCGGCTGCCGCAAGGCTTGTCACAACATGGAAGTCCCCGTGGGCCATTTTCTTTCCATGAGTCATAGTGATGGGAATTCTTATATATAACATATGGTGGCAATAATGTGCCGTCGGCTGAGCCACATATCATTATCTTCGTACTGAGTGGTTCATTACCTTCTCAGGATATTTCACGCCTTGTCTGTAAATGCCATGCATTTTTCCAGGATCATCAGATAAGTTGGACTCATCGTAGTTAAATATGTTAGAGCTTGGCAAATCCTTTAGCGTATATTCCAAAATGTCATAAAATTCTACTAGAGTAACTCTTGACACTGACGCTGTAGCCCTTTTTATGTTGGTGGCTATTCGTTGTCCATAGGAATCTTTGTGTCTCTCAAGAAGACTGTATGTCCAGTCAACTCCGGAAATATTATTCTGAAAAATGTTCATGGTCTTACTCCTTCCATTTGAATAATATTTGGCCATCATTTTTACGTCCATAAGAGATAACGGAAATCCTCAGTCGGCACATTTAGCAGCCGCTTTAATGATAGCCACTTCCTCTGCAGTTGGTTTACTTCCATGTCTTCCTTTGTACTTATTGTATAGCGTTCCAAAGGGGAATTTTGAATTCACTTGACGCCTCGCAAATAGTGGATCTTCCTTCGACCACACGTTGTAGTGCTTCTTCCAAAGTTTCTTTGGTGTAGTCGCAATATGTTCTATTGCCACGCACACGTTTGTGTTTACGAGGCATTTTTTCTGGAAAAAAGACAAATTTGTCCAATCATCTTAGTACAACGATTCAGAACTATCTGATAAAGGGTAACTTTGTTCAAGTGATCAATGATGCCCCAGACGCTGATCAAAGTAACCCCAGCAAATAAAAATGACTGCTAAAAACTAGGTTGATGGAAAATTACTATTGTTACGATGTAATTTCAGTCTCAAATATACGCCTGAGACAATATAAAAGTAGCAAGCTCATTACTAAGTATAATTACTTCTGTGCACAGAAAGTTTTGGATACAAATAAACAGTTGTAAAACTGTGTGAAAATTAAACGATGCTTAAACAAAGGACCACGTGAGGTTTCAACAAAGCAAATCATACGACTGACTGCTTACATTATGCCTGCAACCAATTACACAAGTACTGCCTCCTTGGTTGCATACGTATTTGATCCAGCGACATTTAAATTATGAAAGAAGTCTCGACCAATCTACGGTACCTAAAAACATTCGATCTGATAACAAAGTACAAACATGGATTCAGAAAAATCGCTCGACAGAAACAGCAACGTTCATCTTTGTACAAGAAGTTATTGATTTATTGGCCGAAAAAATATTAAAATATTGTGGTAGGATTATTCTTCGATTTGAGTAGAGCCTTCGGCACCTTGAAAATTAACTTCATAATATTGGTATCCGAGGAAACATGAATGAGTTTGTAGTATCTTTTCTCACAAATAGAAATTTTCAGGTGAAGCAAAGTGATATAATGTCCGATAAATTCCGTATAATAACTGGGATTCCTCAATGCAGTATTCATGGTCCACTATTTTTTCCATTATATATGAATCATATACCTAATAATATAAGTAATGGTGTGATAAACCAGTATACGGATGACACATTATTCTTTCGAATTAAATCGAAAGAAATGCATAGTCTTGTTAACTCAACCCTACATGAAATTGATGACTGGTGCTAGAGGAATAGACGTATAATTCACCTGAAAAAAACTGTCTGTATGGAATTTACGAATTCATCTTGAAGCCTACATGATTTCTATTTCATTGAATGAATGAATGAATAGTTGGCATTAACGAGCTCAACAAAATACTACAGATACTAAAGCATTTACATCAGTTTATTTTGACAAGTTTGAGACAGATTTTTGAAAAAACGTCATATAAAGAGATTTTTCGTCTATATTGAATGCTAACTGTTGCCTGTATGTTCATTATGAAAACATTGACCTATAATCATGAATACAGAAGGCAACTAGAGTTGAGATTGGAAGTCCATGATTATCATACTAGGAATAATCATCTGCTCGTCACACAAAAATACCATCACGCAAAGTATAAAAGGTCTCCTATGGTCGCTACGCTATAGAATAAGTCATACTTGGAGTTGATAATGTTAGATCACTATCCTTGTGACGTATACACCATAACATATTGTTTATTCATCTATTCCATTTATTTTACTTAAGTATATTTCAGAACGTATGTGATTCTTTGCAATATGTGTCAAGTTTTACAAATTGATTCATCTTATAATCATACAGTGCATTTCTTTAATGTCCCCCCCACTTTTAATTTTTAACGCGTCAACTCAAAAAATTGAAATTTGGTACAATGCAATTAATGCATAAATACTTTTTTTGAAGTAAATATGACAGATGAAACTTTCAATATGGCGACTGTTCGCTATCTAGGAAAAAATTAAATGGAAAGGGCGGGTCTTGTGACACATCATTTTGAAGCTCCAGACGAATACTTCACAACACTAGGATATGAAGTCAATATCTTCACCTTACCTACTTCAAAATGGCTAAACATTCAATACTTTCCTGAAGATGAACACATTAATATCGATATTATCGATATCGATATACGGTTTTTTAAGTTTTTGTTTGTCAGTTGTTTGTCATTCAGTTTTTGGTTTAACTAGTAGAAAGGTACCACGTCAACAGTTTCTAAAAGGGTCAATACTCGTCCATTAGAAAAAAAAATGGAAGTGATTTTTATTTACGGTGCGACGCGTAACTTTTTCGATATTGAAATGATGTTCAATGAACGTTTTCCGAATTGTCTTATCTATAGAAGATATTTGAGGGAACTTGTATCCAAATTCACAACTACTTGTAGTGTACATAACAAAAAGTACCCAGGTCATCCTTCTATTTCGGTAGAACAGCAAGTGCAAATAATTGGTGGGATGGTAGTAAATCATTAACAGTCTACTTATTCCGTAGCGAATGTTTGTGAACTGTCTCCTTCTACCGACCCTGATCGAAGAAAAGAATTCTGCGAAATCATGACGGAAAGAATTGCCAGGCATTCTACTTATTTCCACATTATTTGTTCCAGTGACGAATGCACTTTTTTTTTTTAAACGGCAATGTTCACAGACGAAATTGTCATTATTAGAGTGATACCAACCCTCACGTTTTCCGGCAAACACTTACACAATATTCAGAATATTCAAAAAAAATTAACGTTTGGCCAGGAATATTTTGAAACCAAAATATAGGAACTCAATTTATTGATCAAAAATCATTTGAATTTGAATATGCTGGAAACAAATGTTGACCCTCTTATCACTGAAATCATCGAAAGGAATCCCAATGAATTCGATATGGATATTGTATTCCAACAAGATGTAGCACCACCACATTACTCCAGACAAGTGCGAAACTATTTAGATACTACTTTTTTCGATCGTTGGATTGGCCGTCGAGGTCCTACATAATGACCAGCCCGCTCACCAGATTTGACACTTTGGCCTTTTTTTATGAGGCTATTTGAAGCAAAATGTGTACGAAACTGAACCTGCTTCAATATTGGATATACGGCAGAGAATAATAAATATTTGTAGAGATATTGACGTTACTGTGTTCGAAAATGTTCGGCGTGAAATATCGGATGAGCTGTTCATATGTCAAGTTCCGTCATTCTGTAGTAGTTGAAGATATTGACATTATATTCTAGGGTTGTGAAGCATTTGTCAGGAGCTTCAAAAAGATGTATCACAAGACCCTCTTTTCCATTTAATTTTTTTCCCAGATGGCGGTCACTTGCCATCTTGAAAGTTTCATCTTTTAATTTCACTTCAAAATAAAGTATTCATGCATTAATTTTATTATCCCAAATTTTTCTTTTTTGAGTTGATCCCTTCAAAAAATTGAAGGAGGGACATTAGAAATGCACTATATACTACTAGAGCAGTATGTTATAATTTCAACTCACAGTAATAACTTCAATTCTAGTTAACCGACTACCTACTTAAATCTTGCGAAAGAATGAAAATATCTCATCGATATGATTCATATCTGATATAATTATATCCTCTCTGACAATTATTTCAGTCTAAAAGCTTGTTACAGAATAAATTCCAACCTGACAAAATGTAGTTTCCATTTTTCTCCGCATGAAGTTATATATTGGTATCTACGACACAGATCATTTACTGTCAGCGATGAGGACTGAAGGAAAGTTTGTGGAAACTGCTCTTTTCAACAGAATGGAAAAGAATTTTATTTGCAAAACATTCAAAGATTTTAGTAACCTTTGATTTCGATGTCCAATTCATATTTGTTTTTTCTTGCATTTCGAAAATATTTATTTATTTTCACTTTCAAAATCATCCTGTATATACAGTGTGACTCACTTGAAAGCAGGGCGGCTCCCTAAATATTGCATCTTTTTCCGCTTTCGAGGAATTATATTTTGAATTGTAGAGCTTAATATACTGCTGCGAATATTTTTTTCGGCTGAAATACAAGAAATCGTATCAGATATTTTTTTAGGAAAAATTTAAAATCCTCATTAGATTGGGCGCTCCGTCTCAAATGGTGGTTTACCAAATTTCATCAAAAAATTGTCATTAAAATGAAGTTCTGGAAATCGTAGAAGATATGCAAAGGACCCTTCAAAATCTTTGTGGAATTTAGGTTCCGGTGGATTTTTTCGAATTTTTGATATAACGTAGTCCATGTTATTCTCAGCTAATGTTATCATTGCGACAATCCCAAAAAGTGAACAGTTTTGCCACTGGGAGTCGGTAAAATCACCAAAATAAAAAAGAAATTAGTTAGGTGATAAACCCCAAAAATCAATAGTTTTGTTGATAAGGCGCGTTGAAATCACCCCTTGCTCAAAATAGACAATTTATTTTCAATTTGTTGTTCATACAATTCATTATGATAATTCATCTCACAATTCTCTCATTATTGATGTTCTTCACCACATAAATAATTTTTCACTAATTTTCTTTATATCATTTATATATTTAAACTTTCATTCAGATGTCACAATTTTTGAAGTGTAATCATATCTAAGTGCGCCCGTACACGAGCCACATTTTGCGGTCGGATCGACCACACAATTGCAGTCGCGTTTCAGCGTCCGTGTACTACACGTACACGGACGTTCACAAAAGTCAAAACGCGCGATGACATCTCCGCTGAGATATCATCGCGGCATCCGCCGTACACTAACCACAAACTCGCAGTCGTACCCAACCGCGTACACCGTGGTGTCCTTCTTCTCATTTCATTTCAATTTTTGATGTCAATTGCCTAAGCTGCAAGTTTGATTTAGATGACTGTAAGTCGACCACAAAAATGTGGTTGGGTCAACCGCGAAATGCAGTTAACGTGACTACAATGTTGTGGTTGCTTCAACTGCAAATATGTGGTCCGTGTACGGCCGGACTAAGTATGTGGTAGCCACAGCCAAGCAACACTCAAGTTATTTGGCTACAGGGTTATCGTTCGGGTGACAGATCATATATTTGTTGACTTCGAATGTCAAAAGAACCTGAGCTTTGCCATTGGCTGTCTGGATACTTCGTGTACACGCGGAGTTTGTTGTGACTAAAAATGAACATCTCGCCTAATAAAATTGCCATTGTTGGTGATCTTAGTTTCATCAGACCAAATTATTTTGAATGGGGAAATTTTAATCGTCTTGGCATTTTCTAGTGTACCATTCACAATAGATTGTTCGTCTTGCATCGCTACCTGGTCTGAGTCCATGACAAATCCTAAATTTATATGAATGATATTTATTTTTTCTTAAAATGAAGTGAACTGTGATTTTGGCTACTCCGGTATTATGTTCACTGGTGCGAGTGGATATATCAGGATTCTCAATAACTGCCTGTAACACATCACGCTGTGGGAAACCACAGCTGTTTTAAATGATCCATATTCTTTTAAATTAGGAACTGAGCGTCTAAATATTGATTTTTCAGGTTGTCGCCTCTCTGGAAACTTACATAGTACGCACGTTCAGCATCAACACAATTTCTTTGGCAAAAAATGTAACATGACAAGATATCAAATTTTTTAGTATTTGAAAAGCTGCCGTTTCCCATTTTCAAACAAATTAGTTATGAAACAAGATGTAAAAGAAGGAACGGTAATATGTCAAAAATTCTACCAAACAACAGTATTATTATAATAACAGAACTTTATGTGTCATTTTTGCCAGCGTGTACTATCTATAACTGAAGAAAAGCAGGTTAAGTAATCACTTTTCATTTTGCGCGAGTAATAATTGGAAAGTATATAGTGTGAATGGCTGCTGTATTCACAATAAGAAATGGAGTCATATGCAGGGTATACTTCAGTTTCGGCTCATATAAAAATACAAAGTTGATGATGTTCTCTGAAAGAAGAAACGTTGCAGAGAAATTCTGATAACCTTATCGTGTAGTCCTCAAAAAGTGGCCATATCAAAGTGGTATTTGTTTTACGTACCCTTTGAAAATAAAGTTAAGACAAAATTAAAACGAAATTCTTTGTTTTCGGTTTTTCACAGATATCTCCAAAACTACTCGGAATATTGAAGCCTTATAAATTAGGCACATAAATGCGCTACTTTCCTCTAATTCAATTGACCCCCAACAGCATTTGTCAAAAATAGAATCTTGTGCAAGTTGAAAATCAACGAGTGAATCTCAAATTAACTCGAAATCGATAAAAACACAAAAATTAGCGCAACTCACATCACACACTCGCCTAGAGTGTGCCATTCGAGTTCGATAGACTCATTGAGCAACTGAGAAATCATCTGCGGTATTGTACTTCCCTTTGAAAAAAATGGGTTTCTGTCATTAGCTTCTTCCAAGTATTGACTGAAATGGAATCCCTATTTCAATTCCATATTCGATTTTTCGCAATTTATATTCAATCCACCTTCCCACTAGCAACCTTTTCCAAATCATATCCGTCTACGAATATCCATCCTGAAACATACAATTTTCAATGCAACGTTGAATTCGAAACGTTCCAGATACTGAATTATATTTCAAGATAATTGAAAAGGTATCTCGAATTTATTCCTGCAATTTCCATAAATTAAAACTATTGCGCGTGGGATTGAAGCAATTTATATTTCAAAATTACCTTCGCACAGATTCATCGGTAATCTCGTTGGAAGACTTTTTGTCTGAGATCCAGGAAATTGTCACGACATTAATTCCTTTAATCGCACAGTTATATAAAAGTGTCGAAAATGGATAAACTTCAGAAATTTGTGAAATTCGAAGTTCTGAATGGAATTGAATGAAATGCGAAAACACGATTTCTATACGAATAGAATATCAAAATATTGATGCAAAATATGTGAAATTTATAATCTCTGTGCGACCATTTACTCAATTTGGAATTGATATATAAATGAAAATTGGAATTGAATCTAATTCAAATTCTTTGATTGAATTGTGATCATTCAATATTGAACCTCCTTCACGACTACCTGATCTTTGAAATAGCTCCATATGTTTGATGGAGGGCCTGGAGGTTTCGATCTTGAAGTACTATGAATAAATGTAAACAGTGCATTACTTTATTGTTTTTCCTTTTATTTTTTGAACGAGTCAACTCAAAAAGTCGAAATTTGGGATAATGAAATTAATGCATGAATACTTCATTCTGAAGTAAAATTGACAGATGAAACTTTCAAGATGACGACTGGGCGCCATCTGGGAAAAAGTAAATGGAAAGGGGGGTCTTGTTATACATCTTTTTGAAACTCATGACAAATGCTTCACAACCCTAGATTTTAATGTCAATATCTTCAACTACTACAAAATGGCGAAACTAAGAATAATTGCCTGAATACATTGACATTTAACTACAAAATAGAATATAATAAGCTTGAGGTCAGTTCATAGAATACTCGATATGGTTGCCTTGAACTTCTTGACATTTCATTTCATTTCGACATTTCAAGCCGAACATTTTCGAACACAGTGACGTCAATATATCTATAAAGGTATTAAATCTGGCGAGCGGGCTCGCCATTCTGTAGGACCTCGACGGCCAATCCAACGACCAGGAAAAGTAGTATCCATAGTGTCTTACTTGTCTGGGGTAATGTGGTGGTGCTCCATCTTGTTGGAATACGACGATTTCAGTAGTTTCCAGCATATTCGAATACAGTTCCCCTGTATAATTTTGATATAAATAGTGGTCCTGCATTATGGTTTTCCAATATTCCAATATTTTGGAGACAGGTAGGATGCCTTGCAAAGGTTTCTGTCATGATTTCGCAGAATTCTGTTCTTCGATATAGGTCATCTTCAGTTGCTTGGTGTACTGTTTCAATTTTGTATGGATGATACCTTTTTCTCTTCAAAAGTCTCTACACAGTAGAAGGAGACACCTCACAAACATTCGCGATGAAATAAGTAAACTGTTCAGGATTTAATACCATCTCACCAATTATTTGCACTTGCCATTCTTCCGGAATGGACGGATTACCTGGAGGTTTGTTACGTACACTACTGGAAGTTGTGATTTTGGATAAAAGTTGCCTCAAATATTATCTTCAGATGGAACGATTCGGCAAAAGTTCATTGAAAATCCTTTCGGTCTCGTGAAAGTTACGCATCGCACCATGAATAAAAATCGCTTAAATTTTTTCTTATAATGGACGAGAATTGACTATTGAATATAAAAAGAAATACATTCAAATATGACATTCTTCAACGTAAAAATACAACCCCTACTTTCAACCCCCTTCGAATGATAGGTTAAACCCCCAATTTTTTAAATGGGTTGTATAGGCTTGTGATATATCGTTTAAGAGAAAGTTCTTTTCATTTTCTATTCCAACATATTAAGGCTTTCAAGTTTATTGTAACAATTAAGATAAAATAAATTAAAATCATATGGTTACCGAAATTCGATAAAATACACTTAAAAACTATAATGTAATGCAAAACGTAATGACATGTGAAATACGAAAAAAACTATAGATGTTAACGAAGAAAATGTTCAATATATTCACCGCTAACGTCTTGATAACATACTTATCTCAAATAAAACTGTCTTCTAACATTATTTAACATTTCAGGCGTGACCAAGTTAATCGCAAGCGTCATTCGTTCTTCAAGTCATTCAAATATGAAAGTTCAGTTTTGTACACATTATATATCCCCATTAAAGGAAATCAAACGATGAAAGATCAGGTGATCGCACTGTCCATTCAATAGATCTTCGCCACCCTATCCACCGTATGGGAAATATTGTATCGAGGTATTGCCGGACATTACCTTGATAATGTGGTGGCGCTACATCATGCTGAAATCATGGCATGGGCAAGTTATTAGGAATGCGAATTTCTGAATGCACAAAATGGAAGCATGTCGTATTCACTGGAACTTGAGGGTTTTCTATATCGGGATATAGATTTGCTAAACTTGAAATGACATCATTTTGAAGTAGTGCCAAATAATTATTGCCATTCCAGTTGCCTTCAATGAAAAAAAGACCAATAATATAGTTTCCTACAATTCCTGCCCAAACATTAACCTTATGAGGGTATTGAGGTATCTCATCCAGTGATGATTTTCCATTGACCAGTAGTGATAATTTTGACGATTAGCATGACCGTTAAAAGACAAAGTATACTCATCAGACAACATAACGTCTTCTAATTGGATATTGTTATCCAACATGTCCATCATTAGCTCACACAAACTTCTTCTGTCAAAATCATCTTTCATGAGCTACTGAGTAGGTATAATTTTATAGGGAAGCATTTTATTTTCTTTTAATATGTTTACTATCGATGTATAGATAACATTGAATGTAGTGGATGCCTGTTTACTGGATAAATGTGGGTTTTTCTCAAACTCAAGCATTGCATCTAAGTTGAGTTCAGCAATCATTGCATTGGCAGCTGCTTCTTTATCTGCCCCATATGACCAATCTCACGAAACTGCTTATCTATTTTTCTTATTGTTCCTTGAGAAATGGACGGCAAATTAGGAAATCTCCCATTAAATAGGCGAGCTACTTTCTGTTGTGTCCGGGTTTTATCTCCGTAACCAATCATTTGTGAAACTATTATTTTATGCATTACCGTTAATATAACCATTTGTCAGACTTGAAGTTAACAAACTTTCAACTTAAAATTGAAATATGGACACAAGTTGACAAGGCGTTTCACACTAACGGTGCCACGAAAATTATTTACAGTTTTTTAAAGGACATCATCTGAAAAGTACATTGCTATGGTTTTTGTTTACTTTTTCATTATCAATACCTCAACATGAAATGAGTTTTGAGTGTATTGCAGTAATTCGGTAACCACATGATTTTAATGTATTTTATCTCAATTGTTGCAATAACCTTAAAAGCCATAACGTTTCTGAATAGAGAATGAAGAGACGTTTCAAACTATATATCACAACTGGGAAGTCATTTAAGAAATTGGTGGTTGTACCTGTCATTGAATGGGGGTTGAAGGTAGGGGTAGCATTTATCCGTTGACATATGTCAAATTATAATCTAAATCTAACGTGTTTTGGGATTTTGTTGAAATATGTATCATTGAATCATTCCATTTGACTGTGCATACATATTACATACTTCCTACTATCTAGGCCTAACTATTCTTTTCATCCAGTTCCAAAAAAATTACGAACACTAACCATTGCCTTTCTGACTCTTTTTCTCATTTCCATATCGTATGTTATTCACATACCACGTTCTTGAAAGTGTAATCTTTCCGTTGTGGACTACCATCTTGACAGATTTTTTATATTTGTAATGTTGATATCAAATCAAATGAAAATCACCATCGAGAAAAGCATATCACTAGGATTTCCACAACGTGTTCTCCTCCTCAATTTTTTATTCATTGAAGTAAACCAGAAAAAGATAAGTGGATCAGAGTTATGCGTTGTTTGCTAGAAAAAGAAACAAAAATCCTCCACACGTATGTGTCACTTAATCTACTTCCGAAAACCCGAGTGGATATTTCAAGACATCAAAAATAAAGCTATTTCTTATTCACAACACAATGTGTTGTGTTCACTCGTTATTTCAAATCTCTGGGAAGTTGTGAGAAGTGAGAAATACTTCAATCTGAAAGTTTGACAATTCTCCCAGCAAAAATGAAGTTCAAACAGGAAACTTCGTTAAACCTAGACGATTCTTTTTCTTTTTTATTTTACTGCTGAAATATAAAGTAGGCTTCGCTCCATCCCACTGTCTCACAGAATTCTTGACGCAGTCCAATCTGAATAACAAAGTCTCCGAGAGAAACATGCCGTGAATTGTAATTGTTTTACATTATTGACCGAAAGGGCTAAATATTCTAATATAAAATTTACATTCCTGTTGTGAAGGAGAAGCGTAGTCGTCTTGTATTTCGTGTTTTCCGTTACTAATATTTTTCGATAGATTAATTGGACTTGAAGTGAAATTTCAACTAGTACGTTCAATATTCTAATCAATTTTTTTATTCAATTTAATTTTTCCTGCATCTATGATTAACAATGTCTCCGACGGCAAACTTATGAAAAACCAAACTTCCAGATCGACCGCCGAATGAGAAATCACTTTCTGTTTCTCTGCAATTTCCAGAACAAGAAAGCAAAGTATTAATTTTTGAATATTTTCCAAAAAATTGTTTATGAAAATTCGCAATAACATCTTCAAAGAGGTCATGAAAAATAATCGAAAGTTCACTTGAACGTATTCACCTCTTCAAAATTTGTGAACTTAGTTTCGCCGGCAGTTCAGTTTCATTCGCAAAGTTACTTGTGTGAACTGTGGAGGAAAATGAATCCAAACATAGTCAACAGAAATTGATGAAAAGTTATTTTTTTAAATTAACAATCGTTTTTTTTTGTCGATTTTTCTGGGGGTTTACACACTCCAAATGAAATTTGAAAATTTCTTTCAGAGTTCAACTTCTTTATTTGAGGATAGAATTCGTTTTATTCCGAGGCCGTTTAACAAAAAAGAATATATTCTACAGCAATTTGAAGCGAAGGTAAACCTGCAATTTTGCATGAATTCCACTTTAAAAAAATCTTGAAAATTGTGTACAGTGTTAATTACTTTTTTCCTTTGTTTTGTATGGTTACCCAACATCAATCATCCATCCTTACTGAAAAAAAATAATGAATCATCAATTTTTTCCAGGCTTCTCAGTAATTCTATTTACTTTTTTGTGTAAAATATATCGGAGAAACTCGATCACTTCTAAGAGAGCTTCAATCTGGACATCCTTCGTAATAGAAATACTATTTTTGATGTTTTTCATAAAGGTTTCAGTTTTCTATGTACTCTGGCAACTATTTATTGTCTTTGCTGCTTTGTACGCCACTGATTTTTTCCAGTCACTGGAAAATATGGAATATATAATAAAAAACCTCATACAGGTGTAGAATGAACAAACTTTTTGGTTCACCCCGATAAGGTACAACGTAGCTTTCACAAAGAAAAATATTTATTAGTCACTTCGTATCCAATAATTTTGTCAAAAAGCTCACAAAGTAAACAGATACTAGAAATCACACGTTAAAAGTTAAGACCACGGTAGTCCTCAGCCCGCACAAGTTTCGACTTTTGATAGTTGTCGTTCAGAGGCTCTAATCTGCCTCTGTTTTCAGAATTGAAATCAAACTTCTTTTGCTTCATTTTCAAATGTCATTGGTAGTTGTTAACAAAGTTTTAAAATGTGAATTATGACAAAAATATATTTGTCTTTCGCAATTATTTTGCTTCAAGCCAAGTACAATCTATTTCCAGAACCTCTTTGTGATCTTCGAGATTTCTTTCCAGATCATTCTCGTCTTGTTTCATTGAACTCGATGTACACCATATTATTTCAAAATCTGTATTTTGTGTGAATGTTTATTTCTGATGTGATGTCGATGTTCATTCTCATTGATTTTCAATGGTCTTGGAGTTTCACCTATATAACTTCAACCACAATAACAATATATCTAATGAATGCAAATTTTTGTTCTTTCTCATCTGTTCTTAGGTGGGTATGAATGTCAGTGTAATTGTTTTTTGGTGAAAAGTGGTGACATCAAATCTTTTTCCAATTACTTTCATCTTTTCAGATAGATTTGGAGAATAAAGTATAACGTAAGATGTGAAAGGTATCGGAGTATTCCTCAGAATGTAATGTAGGTAGTTACAAATGATTTTCGTTAAATTGAGCTTTAACTTTAACTAACTTTAACTTTAACTAACTTTAACTTTAACTAACTCGGACTCGAGGTTATGACATCCACCTTCGAATAATCTTGGATATGATTCTGATCTTTTCAGTTTCTCCTAGGTGGTATGGCATTTATGTCTTTGAAAAAAGTCATTTTCGTTTCAGTTTTATAAAGTGGTTTGCCATTTTCTTTGCAATTTTTTGTCGAGTTGGTATTCACGAAACATGTGAATTTCATCCTCTTCAAAACTGAAAAAAATATCAAAAACGATACTTCATTCATCTCCGAGAAAAAATTTCAATTTCCTTAATGCTGAAAGATGGTTAGTTTTAGTTACATCCAGTGTTCTAGATTAAGTTAGAGGTTAGGGTTGATTATTATGGTATCATGTATTAGATTTGCCAGTAATAGTGGCAACTATCAATGTTTCTCTTCAATGCTGGATGTACAAGGCATCCAGAGTATATAAATGCTGTCTCGAAATGCCTCCCGAAAA
>WOGN01001372.1:0-12911 GCA_015342105.1 Leptinotarsa texana
GAAAAAGAAGGCTGAAAAGTTGCCCTTTTCTGAACTTTGAAGGGCCGTAACTTTTTAAATAAAGGAGAGCGCCGCTTTTTTCTTTCGGATTCGTAATTTACGCATCAAAATACGTAACTACAGTCAAAAATTTTTTCAAAATCGTCGGGTGTCCACAAAACGAAGTTTTACCTATGCGAACTCTAAAATTGATCTCGTGCACACTTGATCATGTCCATTAGAATCGTTAATGTCAATGAAATTCATTTGATGAAAATTTTTTTTTGTATTTTATTTCAATCGTGTTATTATTTGTAAAATTGAATCTTCGAACTTATTACTTCGACTGATATCTCAAAACATTTCTGACAAAAATTAAACTTTTTCTCATTAGTTCTGAATGATTCAGTTATAAAATTTAACGCACGAAACATTATACTATTTTTATATGACGAATAAATTCAATGCGCGTTTAACGAAGATTGAAAAAATCAAGTTTAAATGCGCTTCAGGCATCGACAAAACATTCGCTTATTATCAAGATCGTAATATTTGTTTGAATATATGTTCAAAATAAGTTTTTCCGTTAATCAGCTGTCGCAACCTTAGGAACGACAACCCTCAGAAGACTAAACTTGTGCGAGCTAAGGACTAACGAGGTCTCACCTTTAAAATGTGATTCCTAACACGAGTTAGACGATAGCAAGTGAAAATCGATCATTCAGCCTGCGGCTTGAACCAACGACTCATACATCGGTCAATTGAGAGAGTGAACGAAGCACCCACGTAGAACCGGCCGGCTTCCGGCATACCTACCTAAAAAAAATAGACATGAATCGAGTCGAGTATACGAAAGCATGGGCATTTTCTCTTACGAAAACTCCATCTATGGGTTCGATAGAAAACCCAAACCTTGCTTATCCAAGATAAACAAGGATCCGCAAGTTGAATTCAAGCACCAATTTAATGTAAATATTCAAATATCCGGGTATTGAACACTATCTTTCTACTTGATAACTTTCAGTTTTTACCTGGGCTACTACTCGAACATTGATTTTCCACGCTTAGATTTTTTTTTCCGAAATAATGCATTGAACTAATGGCATGTGTATAACCCATAAGTTCACTTTACCTTTACTTCAAGACATTTGTCACTGTTTATCAATGGGAGCGTTGATAAATCATTTGTAAAGTGTGATGTATGAACCTCACTTGTGATATTCATACATCACTGGATGTAGTGTAGAAACGTTCTCATTGATTTACATTGTGTCGGCTTTCTTGAAGTAAAATTAAATGATGGAATTAATGTGTTTTGTATAGACTAGCCATAACTTTATATCTATTTTTCAAATATATTCAAATATACTTCAAGAATAAATTTGAATTATGAGACATTTTATTCATTTCACTGAAAGAATTTATTTTATTCAGTTTTCTCAATTAACTCAAGGCATTTTACTATTCAAGATTAACATAGGCATACATGAAAAAGTTGAGGATTTTATACCTCACCACCGTACATGACCAATTTAGAAGTGTTCCAGGAAGTTTTTTGTGTCGTAGCATTCAATATCAGTGCATGGTCTAGTGAATAATTCAAATTGAAATATACAAGAAACAGTTTTATAATCAAGGGATGTTTTTAAATACGCCTGCCTAATTGAATTGAATAGATTTTTATCAACTTGCTTTCTCAGGCATTAGAGTACATTACGTTGCAGAAATAAAATTTCGATAGAAAGAATTATTGTCAACATACAAATCATATTTTTTTAACGCTGTGATTTTTTTGTTTGCTTTTCAAACATTTCTTATTCAAACGATAAATTGAAAGGCAAACAATAGTATTTAAAATGCAACAAAATATATCAATAGACCCTTTGCAAAAAAGCAAGAATACTCTTTATAAATTGTAATTAACTATCACTTACCTTATAAACGTTGTATTATCTGTCTCATGCTGAATGCGGTAAAAGTAATAAAGTAAAAAACTAATTTGGATGACACTCTTCAATTTATTCAACTGTACAATTTTTTGACATTACTAAAATTTTGGTTGCACCTACTTTTCAATATTTACTTCTACCTCTCCTTCTTGATTTCGATCGGGAACTTCTGCGTGAACGACTTACGGATCGGCCGTATGCCCTGGAAAGGGCTCTCTTTTTTCTTCCTCTCTTCCGCCCTCTGCTCTTTCTTCGTCTTCGCCTGACTCTCCTTGTGGTTCTTCTAGCCTGTTTAGCGAGTTGACAGTAGGGTTGCTTTTCTTCTTTTGCCATCTTCCTCCACAAATCACCTCCTTTCACGGCCAGTTGGGTAATTGTCAAACCCCGGGCATTTCTTCTCATATCTCGTAAAAAATTCAAGAAAGGATTTGTGGTTATCCTACCTGATTTGAATTTGGTTACACTTTTGCTCGTATTACTAGTATTACCGATTTTTTCATTACTGTAGTTCTCAGAAGCTTCTTCATCTCGTGTGCGGGTCATTTTGATGATAAAATGAAGTTTTTCATTCCAAAATACTTTCAATTTTGAAAGATAAATATTTGAGTCACGTCATTAGACATATTTATAAACAATTTGTTGCTAAGGAAAATTCTTTAGCCTTCTGAATTACACAATGAAAATGTAAAAAATGGGACAACTACATTTATTTGTCATTCACAATTACAATTTGGTTTTGCGAATTTCACGACTTTTTACGTCTCGATTTTGACCTAAGTGATTTTGATCTTCTCTTTCCGGTACGCTTGCGTCTTTTACTTTTCCTTCTTTTTCTTCCCCTTCTTGCTGCTTGTTTTGTCAGCTGGCTGTATGGTATTTTTTGTTTGCTTTCCATTTTTCTCCATATTTCGGCTCCTTCTGAAGCAAGTTCGGTTAATTTAGTACCCTGGGATGTTTTCCCAATGTGACGTAAAATATTGAAAATGGGACTTTTGGAAGTTTTGCCAATTTTGAATTTTCTTCTTCTTTTGACTTCGTGCAAAAGTTTTTCCTTCTTATTTAACACAGGTTTTTTCCTTCTTGCCATTATAATTCTTGCATTAACCCCGTGAACTCTTAATTTTGTATGGATCTACGAAATACATATTTTGAGTGACATTAAAGCTTCTGTTTATTCATGGCATACTTTTGATAACCGCATATATACAGTGTGATGATGAATTTATCCATTTAATGTATATTCACCTCATTTTTTGTATAGAGCAGCCATAACTTCGTTTCTATTTTTCAAATATACTTCAAGAATGAATTATGAATTCTGAAATATTTTATTAATTTCACTGGATGAATTTATTTTATTCAGTTTTCTCAGTTAACTCAAGGCGTTTTACACCACCTCGCTAATCTCAGACATATACAAATAATATGAAGGATTTCGTAAGCTGAACCCAAAGATATATGTGCTTGGTGTTTTAAATTAAGAAAAATAGTTTAAAATTGATGTTCCGTCCCTCCAAGATTAATCAGAAGTATTTTAGGGCAGCAAGTGGAGTATCCATGATAAACCTATCGATATTTTTATTTGTTAAACAAGTAACATATTTCTGACTGAATGAGATTCTTGTTCGACAATTATTCGAAATTGAAATCTATTTTGTTATGTTGATCTTCCATTATCATAGATTTCTGATCCACTTGTATCAGTGTTGGAGATCATTTTTGTTATGGGTCTGGCACTTCTAATCTGATTAACAAGGCATTTGTAACACCAATAGAGTAATACTTCTCCGTAAGCCTTGCTTACTTGAACGATACAGGGTAAACACGACACGCCAACATAGTCTAGGTCATATATATCCTCTTAAGCCGTCCTTTTGCTATTCTACTGACTGAATTAGGTAATTTATTTCAGTGGCTGAATGAGAAGGCTCGCAAAGTTTGAGAAATTGTGAGATACCGGAGGTAACTTTAATTTTCCTCCTTGAAGTTATTTATGGACTGGGTTGAAATAAAGTTGTAGTGATAACATTGTCAACGTGAAAGTCGTTCTTCCTTCATCTTGTTTATTTATGTATTCACATATCTATTACCTTCTTCATCATATTTGAAAAAGAATGCAACGTAATAAAAAACTTGTAACCATAATGTTGAATTAAACATGAGATATTTGAGTTCTGTGAAATAGGCGGTGTAGTTTTACATGATAAAAAAGATGATATTTTGAAATCAACTGATAGGAATTTCCCTATTCTATCTTATTTTTCAGCGATCTGACTCCTCTGAATTAAAAAAAAATCAAGACGAAACATCGATATAGTGGCAAACATTACATTCGTCCAGAAATTTCTGAATGTTAGGGTTTAAAAGAATCATTCAACACATCTGCAGATGATATGATAAATCACATCACTTGTCACTTGTTCACTTGGAGCCAGTGACAAGACTTGGGGGTCAGAGAGATTACGACCCCGTCCTCGAGTCACGTAATTTCAGTTCTAAGTAGTTTTTGAAAATGGCTTCAAAACGGAAGCCAAAATATCGAAAAGATGAAAATTACAGAGGCGGTTCAACTCGGATATGTATAATAAACAAAAACTTTCTTTTCCAAGAATTAATCATTCTTAAAAATACACTTTCAATTAAAAAAAGATTTCTTTGGTTGGGATTTAATCAAATATGCTATTGAATGTCATTACGATGTCATTGATGACATAAATAGATCAAACTTATTCCGTGATATAAAGTTACAATTTTATGCATGCCTTGTGTGTATTGCCTTATGTTCTTATCTAAATTGGTACTGAAGAACCCTAGGGCAAGTGTCTTACGGCGAAACATCGATGTCTACCAGTGAGAATGATAGTGAAATTTTAACTTTCATTTAATATATTGTGGATAAGTCCTGTGAATTATATCTGACTCAATTCCATAACGAATGTTTGGAGTACAAACTGAGTAGTGGAAAGTATTTTTTTATATAATAGTGTTGATATGAAAGTGTTTGTTTCGACAGAATTTTTCATTCGTGTAACTCAATGTTTATATGAAAGTAGCTGTTTCATGAGGACTTTTTCTTTCAGTTTGCGTCTGAAAATTACTCTTTGTGTGATCTACACATCTATGTACACAGTTACTTCTTTTAAAATTCATTGCTTCCTTCATTTATTTGGAAGACTTTTACATTTTTTGTATCATGATGGAGTAGTAGGAAGCCAAAAACTTTTTTCCCCAAAAATTAATCACTCTAAAAATATAAACCTTTCAATTCAATCAAGATTCCTGTGGATGGGATTTGATCAAGTGTGAGAAGGTGACTCTGGGTCGTATTATATTCTGGTCCAACATTTTACGAATTTGGGATCGAACTTCCTGTTTATGGATGGAAGGGTAATGGTATAATTTTGTATAAACCGGAATTTCATCTTCAGTTTTTATTTCGTGTTTTATTTCAGTTGTCTCAGTCATCTGTAGAAGATGTCTGATAATTGTATACACAGTGATAATAGTTGATGTTTCTCTTCAGAGTTAAGGTGGTCTGTGTAAAATTCAATTTTATACATTTTTTGTTATAACCATTCTTTGTGTAAAATTGAAAATAAACGTGATGATACAATGATAAGAAGATTTTACCCCTCTCTTTCTCGGGTTTAAATCGAAAAATATCGATCCTACGAAAAAATTGATAGAAACCAAAATTGCGTGATAATACAATGATTAGATTTCACTTATCCTTTTCCCGTATTTAATAAAAAAAATATCTATCTTACGAACAAATTCAACGAGATCAAAGTTGTAGAAAATGCAATTATGTACAACTTTTATCATAAAAATTTTTCATGTAAACTTGAAAATAACCGAGTTATTCAATAAAAATGTATATTTTATTATTACTAATTTAGTAATAGTATTTTATACAATTACTTCTACTACTACAATTACTACTGTTAGTATGAATAATGTAGCCCTGAAAGAGACTGTTTTTTTCTTGGCCAGAAGGCCCACAGTTAGTGTGTCACAGGTTTGATACTACCAGTACAACAGTTTGTATGAATTATGTAGCCCTGAAAAGGACTGTTGTTTTCTTGGCCACAAAGCTCATGGTTAGCGTGTCACAGGTTTGACATTATTGCATTTCATATAAGTTAAGAGTCATGTGAAAGTTGTGAGCGTCCTCTCTCACGCCTCACACCAATTATAACCCATTTGCATTATAGAGACCGTATCATGGGTGTTTATATATTGATACCAGCCATCATTATTGTTTCGTAGCGAGTAAAACCATAAATATCACCAACATAACTTTTGGATACCATCATCGATTGTTGTGATTCGTACGTGCGCATCTGGCACACAGTACAGATCCAGTCGATCTTAATGTGTCGGTGTCGTTGAGCCATCGGAGGTCGATCATTAAAGAACCATCATCTTCACATGAATCAGCCACGATACCTTCATCACTCAGGCCATTCTCATCATTTATGATATCTCCTTCCAAAATCTCCTCGTGTTCTAAAACATCACCATTTTCGTTGGATTCAATACCCGTCTCGTCTCCAATGATCTCAACTTCCTAGTCCACAATTCCTTCTATGTTGCAGGCCATTTCACCTACCATTCAATGACTCTTCATCCGTCCAATTATTTTCATCATCAAATGACATTCTAGCTGATACAGCGGCGATTTTTTCGAAATTCATCTTGATATTCTCTCATATACTGGGTGAGGTTCAAAATCACAAGTCGACTTTTATATGATTCGGTTGTGATCGTGGTAACGTCCCATACTACTCTCACTCCTCGCTCTATATGTTAAGGAGGTGGGGATATAGCAGCAATCCAGTCGAATTATCCAGAGGAGCAGATCAGAAGACGAGGAATCCATGGTGATCAATTGCTACAATATTACCTGTATCATTTTTGGTGTTTCGAAACTATTTATCCAGTGGACAATAATAGATTTCACAGTTTTAGAAAATTCATAATGAAATTCCAGATTATTACATTCTATTTTATTCTCCGTCAAGTACAATGATAATTCTATTACACTAATGAACTTTCAGTGATCCATGAGTTATGATGTTCGGTGAATCCCAGCCATTGTACATATAGACGACGTCTTTTCCATTTCAAAACTCGCTCCACCAAATATGTATTGGGGTCATTGCTTTTATTCAATTCCACTCCGTAGGAGAAACCTCTAATTGGCTGCCCGTTCACATCTTCGATCGCGTAAGTTATAGGTTCTGTTCTACATATTTTTACAACTTTGAAAATTTCAGTTGTGAAGTTTGTCGAATAATCTTTTTCGAATACATATGATGGAATCGGCCGATACTTGATGAAAATCCATAACTAACGTATACTTAAAACACTTCCATTGGCATTAAGCCTGCAGCCATCCACGGAATTGACAGTTTATGCAGGATAAAAGAAGCAGCATGGAAAACGCGAAAAAAATCATTTGAAGTTAGAGATGTGCGAATATGTAAGTATAAAGGCGTATTCGAAAAAACGTATTCTAAAAACACTTTATTGTGTGATTTTCACTAGATAGTTTTACAAAAACGCAACACGTGTTCCGCCATACAATGGCTTCTTCGGACGTGTTTTAAAAAATTAATAAATTAAAACACGCACATCGTTTTCCATGCTGCTTCTTTTATCCTGCATAAACTGTCAATTCCGTGGATGGCTGCAGGCTTAATGCCAATGGTACGATATTGATTAGCAAGAATATTTAGCCAACTGTAATAGCCTTGAACTGAAAATTGTTTTTGAAGCCAATTTTCAACTGCCTGAATACTCGTTCCGCAGTTGCAGCCTTTTTTGTGTCGAATGTTGAGTAATGATTGATATGGTGCTTCCTCATTAATGATGAAAAATTTGAATTATAAAACGCGGTACCGTGATCAGGTTGTAAGTTCAACGGGACATGTTTTGCATCATCCAACACACGTGCCATAGCTGCAGTAAATGAATCAGCAGTTTTATTTCTCAATGTTATTGACCATACATACTTCGAATAACAGTTGATTACAATAAGGATGTACCTATGATCGTCAATTTCTTCAGCATATGGACATATTTCCATCAAATCAATCTGCCACAAGTCGGAAAATCCCTTTATTATTGTCTTTCGATGGGGAAAATTTCGCCGCGCCGGTTCATGTATTTTTTTCACATCCTACCACTTTTGCATTACTCATATTACTCCTAAATGGCTTCTCTGAAGTGATGAACTTGAAGATTCAGTTCTCCATTGTTCAGGTGCAGATTTAACAACTGACTGTTCGAATTCAACAACTCGTTTTGTAAAAGTATCAACCAACTCAGTTATAATGCCAATCCGCTTTTCCACATTACTTAATTGATCAGAAGTGATAAGTGCATTACAGTACAATATCAATATTAACAAGGCGTCTGGTCCTGATGAAGTGCCCGTCATCGTATTTGAAAAGTGCACAAATGAACTAGCACCAGTATTTTGCATACTTTTTAACAAATATTACATGGTTGTTGCTTGTATTCTCTTTCATTGTGATTTCAGTTTTTTGCTTAGTATAAATGTTATTTTTTCAGCTGATCTTTTCAATTATTTATAGGTTCTTTCAGAGATTTCAAATCAATTTATGTCATATTAGACGATGGAAGTCCGAACTAATGAAATGCACCACGAAATATTGTCAATCACCTTCGAACAAACAGATGTCAAAATATTTACAACAATTTTAAACAAGTTTTAGTATGTATACTTCGAAGGAAAGAGCGATTATTCGGCGAGGATAGGATGACCGTCATCGTCTGCGTAATTGTATAATAATTCGGGAATGATGGGATGTTGGGACGAGTAGACACTGCCTCAACTACGGAGTGTTTCATGTACAACAACCAACAGTATGTGTACTCCTTGAGAACGGATATAATTAGTCTATGAGGATAGGAAATGGTGGTGGACTATCATCGATGAGGAGAGGCGGAGAGGTCCGACTCACCGGTGCCGGTAACATGCAGCACCTGCAGTCTAGTATCAGCCATCCTCCGGGTTGTTCGTAGAGATGAGGTTCTGTGGTGGATTGTACCTCATCTTTTCCGACGGTCTAGTTGTCAGGTGACCTTTTGATATTCAAAAATGCGTAGGACTCGGTGATGGAATCTGCTTGCCAGTAAGTTACTGCCATATTGAAGATAACTGAACAACTGAATGTTTCATAGGATACTGTCTACTTTTATGCTTTTGAGAGAGAGTGGGGAGGAGTGGAGATGAATTGGAATGAAGTTTTCACAAAATCTGTTTCAATTGATATTTTTTCCAGATTAGAAAGAAGAGAGATAAGTGGACACTACTTTAACCACTCAGTGTCCTGTGTACACCAACCAACTCATGTGTACTCTATGAAAAAAAATCTAAGAAAGGAAACTAAATGGAAGTTATGTCGCCACGTCATCAACTCCATTCTTGATCCGCCTTCACACGGTAGCTCATTTTGTCAATCTCCAAGCGGTACCGATTCGTTGAATCACCCTCGATTAACTGCGCCTGTCGAACTTCAAATGGTCGCTTACGTGCGACAATCTGTCAATTTTTCATCACTGCCCCGGATCGTCAGCAGCTTTACCTCCTTGTCTCGGCATATTCTGCAGAATTCTAGGAAGCATCAGACTCATCATCACTACCGCTCGCTGCCACTTTTCGTTTCAGAAAAAGCGGTGATCGAAGGAACATCCTTCTTCCAGCTACATCTGGGTCTTGGAGCCGTTACCAACACAGCTTCTTTAGGAAAATGGCTGGGTAAATGTCCAACTTGAAATTCCGTTAGGAAGTCCACGATGTCCTCTGGTAGCTCTGACCGCTGCACCACCACGTCTTGTGCGATGTTAATCTTACAGGCATCAGTGAAAGAAGACATACTCCACTAAAAATTCACAAAATAAAAAGAAAGAAACATAATAATAAACATTACCAATATACTTACAATTATGAATCGAAGAAGAAGAACATAGCTAGAAACCCAACTGAATTCGGTAGACTATCAAAGGTTATAAGTAGTAGTTCTAATGATGATATCTCCCAAGCAGTCCCCCTTTTCATACCTAATCACTCCTCCTCAACCTCCTCTACTTACCACCTACAGTTTACCTGATAAGTAGACTAAATGCTGAGTTTGGCAAAACTTTTATATCATAATCTCGCAGATTCTACAATATGGTTCATACTCCTTCTTGTGGAATTGAAATGATGTATTGTTGATATATATGATATATATGAAATATATATATTTCATCAATTCAGAGTTTTGATTTATCACATTGAACTAAGTCACTCTAATAATTTTATGAGTTGATCGAATTTTTCATCAGAATCCACCTCATGATTAGGTACAGTTTTGAGAGTATCGTTGAATAATTTGAAATTTACCTCAGGTCTGATTTGGTAGAACCTAATGTTGTTAATGTTTTTGTAGTATTGGGGATGATGAAACGCTAATCATCCTTATATGACAACGCAACTTTATTACACTTCAGACTACATCGTGTAACTCACTTCGAAAAGTGCTCATCTGACGCAATATGGCACCACCCAATTCGACAATATTCTTATATAATCATCAAATTACATTTGATTTGCAAGTTACATGATATGCTTGTGCGCCGGTACCGTAAAAACTGACAATTGGATCATTAGGAAATTTGTCTTTCATCTTTTTCAATATTGGCTCAGTTATAGGCATATCAAAGTAATTTCCAATTTTGTAGTTAGATGTATCAAATTTTTCCATATTTTTCCTCATGAAATCATGACAGTCTCCCGTGATAATTTTGAGAATGAGCAAGTCGGTATTGATGTTGAGGAGGGAAGCATTCGGTCCACAATGTTTTTTATGAATTTATAAAAATCTCGTACATAACTGTTTTAGATAAATCAAGAATATTGTATCCACGCGATATAGACTACCTCAAAGCCCTATAATGAACAATGCATTTTCTCTTATCATTCAGGTTAGGTATTAATTTGTGTATTTTTCACTTGGAACCTGGTGGAATGACGCTTTCTACAAGGAATGGCAGATCCGAATGCGCATCGTGGAATTCTTCAGGGTAATGGACAACTACTTTCAAAACATAACTTCTTGTTCGGATAACCATGAAAACCCACCTATCGGTAATTGTTGGGACATACTGTGACTTAGCGTCCACATGAGTGATGAAAGATGATGCTTCATTTTCATCATAATCTGTTAGAAAACGAATATTGGCAATATGCCTCTCGTATGTCCTTTTGGAGAAAAGTTATATCATGTCAATGTCCATGAGCAATTCCAGCTCTACACCGGTGTATTTGAGCATGGCATCCCAAGAATGACCGGGAGTGGTAAAATATAGGACTGTATTCAATTTATATTTATCCAGACATATATTACGGAAATTTTCGAATATATCGCAAAAAATTGATACATCTGATTTCAAATAAAAATCTGAACAGTCTCCGAATGTTTCACAATCGAACACGGACCATACACGTTTCACCCTCTCTTAATCATCTTCAGATCTACGTTTCACATTCAGTGAATCATAAAAATCGAATTTTGATGATAGCTTAGTACAATCTAACCTGGTCAAATCTTTAACAAAACTGTAGGGAAAAACTTCTCTCTGTCTCATCGAAAAAAATTCCAGAAAACACTTTCGTCTTTCATAACATCGCTCACCTGACAAGCTCTCCCCTAACTGCTGCAATGATGACGCCATGGATATAAAGCTGTCGATAAATGTCAGCTTTAAGAATTGTTTTTCCAATCCATCAATAGATGCTTGGTGAAAGAAATGTAATTTTCCTTTGTCTGATAACATCCACCTTGTTCTTATTAGTGCATAACTCTTTCATGAACAAGTGACTGTCATAGCCGATCAAATTATGGAAAATTATCAATAGGAAATCCAGTAACTTGTAATTTAAATTACATCGATAATGTGCAGCTCCATATCTTTTCCTTCCAGTCAAGTGACAATGATCAGCAGATGATACGAAGGGGTCTTTCAACCGCCTTTCAAAATTTTCAAATGTCAATATATTTTCTGGTATAGCTGTACCACATTTATCAATTTTGATTTATGTAGTCGAAATGGTGGTACAAATGAAATTGCAATCATTCAGCTGATATCTCATTAATTTGCGTTCATCTGGAAAATATATCAAGCACCCATCTCAAAAATACACCCTTTGACATTGTGATGAAATTTGTGATAAAACTAAGCTTGATAGATCTTTAATCCAGCAATAGTGGCTATTAGCAGATTCATCGGTGATATTCAATACATTTTAATGGCGACTGAGTTTCCGACTTGTATAATAAAGATGACCAACAATTTCATATTTCGGTTTGTTGTTTTCAAAAGTTGTTTCTAACCCATGAACATCGATTGAACAATCAATTATATTCTCAAAATTTGGAATATCACGTAATTTCATTGGAAAATCTATACATTCAACATTGACTACTTCAGAACTTCTCGTTTGTGGCGGTCGCAGAGCTGATGTCACCGCCCAAGCGAAGCAGAAATGGTCCTCATTCCTCATATTAACTACTGCCCTCTTCAAGGTGATGGATTCTGGAAGTTTGATGTTGGAGGATCCACTGAGAGAGCTATATTTGTTGATGTTTACTTCGATAAAAACAACTTTCCACAGCTTTTGCAGATGTGTCGACAAATCTTCTGTATACCTCCTTGAGTTTGTTAGATTGATCAAAAATTTTATTTTTGCTGTTATGAAGTATAAAGTATGTACCTCCCAAACAACTTCACATGCATCATTCGATCAATCAAAGTCACAACTTTATGCCTCACTACATTGAAAAATGATTGATAGTGTGAATGCAGATTCTTACTTTTGACCCTGTAGCTAACAATCCTATATTTAAATGCGCGGTTGATAATTCTCACACCCTCTTCAAATTATGTACAGATATTTGTTTTGTGCTCCAG
>WOGN01001373.1:0-15544 GCA_015342105.1 Leptinotarsa texana
AACCAGTATCAATTTGCTTCTCCTCAAGATGCTAAACACGCTTTAGCGAAACGCGCTTCTAGTGCAAAAATATCAGTTTGGTGTTAGGGTAATTGATCTCTGGAAAAAGTTTTTAAAAATCGGTTTGCAATACCACTCAATACATCACTTAAACCCACGAACATACGGCACTGATTGAGAAATATTGTGAAACGGACAAAAAATTAGTATTCAGCCAGTCCAGCTAGCCGAGCCTTTATTCCTCTACTACATTTGATAGCACATTTAGTAACTATCTGAGCGACTAGGGGCCAGTGGCAAGAAATGTTTATGACTGTAATCTTATTATTATTGCCGTTCCAATTGGGAAGGGATTCTATTTTTGTTCTGAGTTTCCCCTTGTTTTTTGACAGTTTCAATCTTCATTGATTCGACTTTTTCAAATGGCGACTGGGCGCCATATGGGAAAAAAATTTAATGGAAAGGTCTTATGACACTTTTCAAAACTCCTGACAAATGCTTCACAACCCTAGAATATAATGTCAATATCTTCAACTGCTACAAAATGGTGAAACTTCAAATCATTGCCTGAATACATTGACCTTTAACTACATAATATGAGGCAATAAGCTTGAGCTCAGTTCAGAAGATATTCAAAATTATTGCCTTGAATGTCTTGATATATGAACAGCCTGTCTCTACAAATATTCACTATTCTCTGTCGTATATCCAATATTGAATCAGGTTCAGTTTCATACACCTTTTGCTCCAAATATACCCCTCAAAAAAAGTCTAAAGGTGTCAAATCTGGCAGGAGGACTGGCCATTCTGTAGGACCTCAATGGCCAATCCAACAACCGGGAAAAGTGGTAATCAAATAGTTCTTCATTTATTAGGGATGATGTAGTTGTGCTCCATCTTGTTGGAATGCAATATTCATATCGAATTCATTAGGGTTCGTTTATACCATTTCAGTGATGAGAGGGTCAACAGTAGTTTCCAGCATATTCAAATACAGTACCCTTATTGAATTTTGGTTAATGAATAAAGGTCCTACAATGTGGTTTCCCAATATTGGTGCCCAAACGTTTATTTTTTCTGGGTATTGAGATATTGGGAAAACGTGAGGGTTGGTGTCACTTCAATTTTTCATAAATATAACGAACTTTATCGGGCTGTTGGAATTGCCATGACAGATAAAAAGAAATATTTCTAGGAATATCGATATTAATGTGTTTGTCTTCAGGAAATTATTAAATGTTCCGCCATTTTGTGGTCGATTTCGTTTAACATCCAACGAAACCAACCAACCGAACTGGGCAGTGATAGGGGGGTACATTGGTTGCTGCATCCTAAACCCGAGGTATTCGATTTCCACGATATGACAGTAACAGATTATTCGTCGATTGATTCCTAAATAATCACCAGTGCATTTTCATCATCGATTTTGGAGCAACGAGGTCAGTAATGAGAGCTGATTTTCCAACACAAGCAGTTTGACGAAGTTATCAGTAGTTCCTGTTCTGGAAACAACCACTGGAGATAGATCAACTGTCTGTGGAAAAGCTGAAGTGAGACTTAGGCTGGGAAAGTGCGATATAGAAACCAGGTATTAGTGACCACCATCTTTGACGAATTCATTTTGGGACCAGTTAGCCCCCTACGAATTCGTGGTGGACATAAGAAACACACTGTTGAAGGTTGTAAATGAAGAAAGTCTACTCGACATGCCCTCTCAGTCTTATGGCAGCACCAAGGTGATCATACTAGGAGATTACAGAATATTTCCCAACACCAAAAAATCATCCAAGCGAAAATTGCTGGAATTAGTGACTTGGGTACTGAATTAATAGAGCCGTTCAATGGCTTTGAAGTATCTTTCATGAATAGTAACAATCAGACCATTTCAGTAAGAATTATTTACCCTAATGATAACAGGGTGACTCTTAAGAAACGGTAAGTCATTAACTGCGAAACGATTGTCAAAAATGCTAGAATCCGATTCTTCTATTTATTTTCTCCTTCTTTCCTCCCTTTTTAGTCTAAAATTCCCAATACCTAGAGAGGTAAAATAAAACCGTAACAAAAGCACCAGCAACATTTGAACGCTTGATGGACTTGATGTTGATAGATCTTACATACATAGTATTATAGTCACCGAAAAAAAAATTTTTGACAAAACCGGTAAAATTTGAGGAGTGTTTTCACGTAGCTGCAGAATGCTCATTTGCAGATCAACCGCAAGAAGTGCTATCTTTTCCTGGAAAAGGTAAATTTCTTGGGACACATTGTGTCTCCGAAGGACTTGAAACAGATTCAGAGAAAATCAATGCAGTGCAATGATGGCCAACACCGAAGAGCAAGCACGACGTAAAAAGCTTTCGTGGACTGTAACTATTACCGGAATTTCGTGAAGAACTTTGGGTGAATTACCAGCCGTTGCATAGCTTGATGGAAAGAAAAGCACCCTTCGTTTGGTTTTCAGACTATCAGCAGGTAATTGTGCCCTGAAGAGGCATTCGACCAGCGCACCGATCCCGGCATACTCAAAGGAGGAGGGCTCATTCAAACTCGACACGGATGCATTCCAACATGGAATAGGATCAGTATAAGAAGAAATAAAACTAGTTATCAGCTATTACAGTAAGTCCCTGGGAACGTCCGAAAGAAATTATTGCGTTACTAGAAAACAAGTGTCCGCAGTGGTCAGAGCGGTGAATCACTACCACTCCTTTCCATATGACTGTGAATTTTTGATCAATTCAGACTACTTAGCACTTCGGAGACTAATCAACTTAGAAACCATAGAATGACAAATAGTCATGTGGATCGAAAGACATGAAGTACCCCAGGAACTACACTCGGATCAGGGTCACAACTTCGAATCGGATTTATGGAGGTAAATGATGACTTCGTTGGGAATAGAGAAGACAAGAACTTGCAAGCCAATGGAATGGTCGAGAAGCATAATCGCACCGATAATAACTACCCCTCGATATTTGTCTCCGGACACCAAAGAGACTGGGATGAACTGGTTCCTCTCTTTCTGTTGGCATACAGAAGCTCCCAACATGACGCGATAGGTTACACACCATTCCGACATCAGAAAGGTTTGTGTCCCAAGTTGCACAGACCATGGCAAAGACCTTAATTTTCAACCATGTAATATAACCGATATATTTGTGTAAATATGGATTTATCTATTATTATCATCAATTTGCCAGCGGCTGTCACCAGATGCAGATTTTTCCACATCAAATTTTGAATATCAACGCAAGTCCGAAAAAGTTGTAGGGTTCATGCCTATCGCATGAGGGCCTATTTTTTTAAAACCTTACTACACCGTGTACCTTTTTGAGATGATTTTCCTTTCTGATTTCCACTCCGGAACGATGCAGGAGGCTAATATTTGAGGCTAAAGGTCTTTCAACTATCCTCAAATGGTGCGGGACTTGCTCAAATAATAAGCCATTGAAAAACAACAAGCTTCAGATTAGGCTTATATTACAAAACCAATAAAGAGAATAAACAGGTATGTTTATAGACCATAACGAATAACTGTGCAAAAATATAACATAAGAGTAAAACTAAAGCAATAAGCTGAAATGTTTGAAAAGTAAAATCCAAATTTAACAAGAAAGCACATCCAAAATAGTTGGTTGTCAAACAAAAAGTATCTCTTTTTCATGTTATATATTGTTATATATTCTTTCATAAGTTAAAATTCCAACTTACACGAAAACCTAAATTACTCTATTCGAGTTTCGCGGAAATTCTAAGTGATTATTGGAAATTGCCTCGCTTCAAACCCGTGTATATCAATTGCTGATATTTACACATATAAAAGAGGTGTAGTGTAATTTATTGCTCTTCTTATATCGCCTTCAAGATGAAACAACAATAAAACAACAATTATTACAAAATCAAAATGACATCCCCTCTCTCTCTCTCTCTATATCGACATCGGGGTTAGTAAAAATACAAATTCACTCACAATACTATACTGGGTTCTGGTCTCCTCTCAGGTAGGGTATCCGTGTGAAATACAAATTTGTTCTTAGTGTCACCAAACGAAACAACTACGATTAACTCACTTACCGTAATTTTACTATCACAAAATCTCTTTTCGTGAAGTCTCTTATCGCAACTTTTCCAACTAACTCTCGATCGCAAAGAAATCTTTTCGCAACTGAATTTTCAACTGACTTCTCTATTGCATCTCACTTTCGCGACAGACTTCCGCAACTGGCCGATCGCTACCCTCCCCCAGTCATCTTTAGCAACTCTCTTTTCGCAACTCCTTTTTCGCAAAATATTTTTTCGCAAAATCCCTTTTCGCAACCCTCTTCCGCTACTGACTTTCGCGACCCTCTTTCGGAACTGTCGAATCGCCACTCTGTTTCGCGACTCTGTTCCGCAACTGTCCTAAAGCCACTTCACCAATTAACTGACTAATTAGTATTCCCAAGTCCAAAAAACTGTCCGTAGCACTCCTCCCTTATACCACCCTGATTGGTCTGATTTCTGTTCAATACCCCCAAATTTTTCCATAACTCTTTCTACTCAAGACCTATATCTTCTTTTAATCGAAGTCATTGGTCAGTTTTTATTTCAAATAAATTTTGGGCCCACTTATTCAGATATGGCCGAACTTCCTGTTCACGAAGCTGAAATGCAAACTCGCAGCTTGCATTTTCGCGTTCCCAGCATTATAACTTAACTTATCAACAGGATACGTTTGTTTAGTCTAGCCTGAACGAAACATAAATTAAATTCAACGCTTACTCTGTTGGAAAAGTATCAATATCGAAACACCGGGTGACCGACACCGATCATTATGAATAAAATGATATTTTTCGTTAACTATCGCAATGGTAGTTATTACAACCAATAAGAATGACAATCTGGGGAACAAAATCCAATTGTCACCCAAAAGCAAGTCTAAAGTTGTCTACGTAGAGATACTGAGTCAATTCATGGATAATGCTACCGGCTTCCATGGAATTCCGATAAATTTGCTAGCTCCTTCGAATGCCAAATATGTAATCGCGATCCATTCGCCTACCGAGACAGTCAAGTGAAAATGACAGTACGGTACGTGGAGCGATATGAGACGATAAGACATTGGAATATTAGTCGAAGTTTTAGTTGAACAATTTTGTTATTTTAATAGTGAAATGAAGTTGAGTTTGATTATTGTTCAGTGTAGTTAATTATTGGTCAACTGACAGGGAAGAACGTGAAAATATAAATTAATTTAATAATTTTCTATCAGAAATCAATAAGATAAATGAAAAAATTGTTGAGTTTTTCCTTAATTTAATTCAATTTCAATGATCTCAAAGATAGTGCCTGAAATAATCAAATTAAATGATGCATGCATATTCATAAATACATACATATATTCAAACAGTGTAAAATATGTGTTAGTCACACATGATCGATATATTATTCATGACTGATTGACTTCAAGTTTTCATTACATAATGAAAATTTTAGTGCTTCAATCGATCAGTAATTGAAAAAAAAAAAAATTTATTATTAGTATGGAAATTTCTCGAATCATTTTTGTTATTTACATTGCCTTATATACTGGAAGTAATAGACACCGAGAGGTTTTTGAGGTTTTTCTAGGTTTACACACCCAGCTGATGTTCACATTTTTCAATCAAATTTCTATCTTGAATTTCATTTTGGTAGAAGTAGAAATCGATTTATCCAGTCATTCAATCGAAGTTATGAGGATTCCATTTTTTTTTGTTTAGTGGATCTTCAGCAATGGAAAATGAATAACATATCAAACTGAAAGTAACTTACAAAATTTGAAAATTCAAATGCACTTTTACCCAATTGAACCCTGGACCCATACAGTAAAATTCACACATTATTGAAATTGCCATACGATGATTCCATAAAAAGTAAAGTAACTTTACGATAAGCACTAATAATGTAATGACTTTATTCAGCTGAATTATCATATAATAAAATTCACATCAACTGTCTACTATAACCAATCGAATGTAAAAGTACTTAATATAACATTGGCAACTAATTGCCAACGTTGTTTTATATTATTTTACATTTACCTTTTCGATTTGATACGCAGGATATACCCGCAATGCTTATGCTTATGAATTTCTGAGGATTGAAAAAGTGAGTTTGGAACCTTTGCTTTCATTGTGCATAATTCCCGTATCAGTTAGATTCAGCATTCTAAGGAATGGTTTGAAAACGTCGAATCATTTTTACTTAGTCTGAAGGACTTTCTCGTTCAGTATACCGTTTTGAGAAACTTCGACCACATTGTCCCACATATACACTATTACACTTCAGACACTTAAGTTCACACACTCTCTTTCTCTTTGGCATTGAATAGGATATTACAATACCTGGCACTTGACAGAATCCTTATAGGACGAAACTGCAGTAACTTCAGTTACAAATTGAACTGGGAAAATTAGTTTTTTACACCAATGTGAAAAAGTGATCTGAAAATATGTTCGTAAGTACAAGAAGTTTTAGTTAGAACAAAAATTACAGCAACTTTTCGAAAATGTACATTTCCGAAAAGAAATCTGTTACTCAGAAACGATGATAGATATCAATATGCGGTTTTCACCATTGACTCAAAATTGTCATGAAATTTTACCCTAGGGACTTTAATACCATTAATTTACCCTCTCACCGGATTGAGCAGATATTATTCCACTATGTAAACAGCATCAATCACCAACATAGTTTTGATTCTTACTGAAAATATTTTCTGAATAGATGCACAAATCAAGGGTCCACTGTTACATGCGGGTTGGATTGATATGGAAAGCAGCAGATGTTTCAACAAACTTAATGAAATTCAATTACCCGGAATTTAAACCAAGTGAATTCGAGAAATACATTGAAGTTAGGCTATTCTATATGACCACGGAGACAGCCCGTGTAAATTGTGGGAGAGAATCGTTAGGTTTATAACGAATTGCGATTTAACTATTGAGGTTGCCAAACAAGAACTTACTCTGTTGACGAACTACTCATCTCCTTTTCGGCATTGTAAAGCGAATTATCTATTCTATTGAAATCTATTTTCCATTATTCAGCTGTCGCCTCCATACGAACAACAACTCTCAGAATTTGAGAAACTTGTGCGAGCTAAGGACTAACGAGGTCTTACCTTTTAATGTGTAATTCCTAACACGGTTGCAGAATCATCCCAACTCCAACCAGATGAAATCTCTCGAGAAAAATATCTGGTCGAGGCGGGAATCGAACCCACAGTCTTCCGATCGTGAGTCGGGCGCCCTACCACCGCGGCCAATTCCACATGCTAGTATGTATAAATGAACAGTTAATTTTAAAAAATGAGTATCGATTTTGATGTTTATTAATGTGTGGTTGACAGCATTGGTATGATGATATAAGGGGAGCCCTATTATAGGCTCATGCCTCTTCAGGGTTGGGTTCCTTGACAAATGAATCAAATTAAAATTATGAGATTTTGCAGTTCCGTTATTGGCTGCAGTATCCGGGTCCATGACTGTGGTTGTTCTTGAGGGTTCGAGTTTTTGTTGGGTCGGGGGAAGTATGCCGGAGACTTCAGAGTCCTGTATCTGATCGTCAGTAGGTACTCCTCAAGGATGTTCTGAATTTGCTCCGTCGAGTCTTACACTGCTCCCAAGGGTCTGGCTGATCAAAAAGAGTTTCATCTGATAGTTTGGAATAATAATGCATGTAACTTTTCGAATTCAAATCAGCTATGAAACTGTCTGCACACCGAGTAACCATTGGAAGTCGAATGAAAAACTGAAGTTGCTAAAACATATTTCGATTGAAAGTTTTTTGAAACATGTTTTTGGTACAGAATAACTAGTGGAAGTGTTGCGTATCAAACCTAGTTTGATATGCAACATACGTAGTAAGGAAAATGCTCGAAGTCGTGTTTGAAAAAGCGCTAGAATCAAGTAACCACTTTGGGTCTTTTGTAGTTCAAACAATAATGTTTAAACAATAAAATCAGAATGGAAGTTCTATCATGTAAGAAAGAAGGAAGGAAAGAGATAAATAGCCAAATGGAAAAGTAAATTGTGGGTCTTGAAGAGATTATAAACATGATTAAATCCAATTTGAATTATCAACAACCACTTCAACAATTAGACCAATTAGCGACGTCTAGTAGATCATCTTCTAGCATGCTCGACAAGAGTAGTAGAAAGTCAAAATCTTTCTTTCCCAAAAATTATTCACTCCTAAAAATATAACCCCTGCAATTTAAATAAGATTCCTCTTGGCTGGGATTAAATCAAATAGGTGAATGAATGTCATTACGATGTCATCGATGACGTAAGCAGATCAAGCTTATTCCATGACATTAAAAATCATAATTCATGAATAGAATGTGTTGTTTTCCTATAATGTGATTCAATTTGGTACTGAAGAGTCTCAGGGGAAGTGTCTCAAGGAGAAACATCGGTATATACCAGTGAGCAATTGGTTACATTCATTTGAATTAGAACTCATATGAATGATATCTGATTTTCATTCCACAACGAATGTTTGAAATACGAACTGGGTAGAGAAAAGTATCTTCTGTATAATTCAGTGTTCATATAGAAGTATTTGTTTCGAAAGGATTTTTTTCTTTCGTATAATCCAATGTTTATATGAAAGTAGCTGTTTCAGGAGGACTTTCTTTCAGTTTGTGCCTGGAAGTTACTTCTTTGCATGATCTACACATCCATGTATAGAGTTACTTATTTTCAAACTCATTACTTCCTTCCTTTCTTTGGAAGATTCCCTCATCCTTTTTTCTGTATCAAGATGGAGTAGTAGAAAGCCAAAAATTTTCTTTTCCAAGAATCAAAATGTTTCATTATGGTAACACATGACGTGATATAACAGGTCAAAGAGGTTTACAACCCTGAGGTATGGCCCTATGGAACAGCCGTAAATATGTCTATCTTCAGGTCATGAGGACCTTTTTCATCAAAAGATGACGACATACGAAAAAAACTTCGCAGTAATGACAACATCCCAGAACCTGGTAAAGCAGAAGTAAACGAACACCAATCATCTACAATATAAATGATGATACTATATATTACATAATATTTTCAGTATTAACCTTCAAAGTTTGTCGAATAAAATGAACTTATTAGAACTTTTTTGTGATCGGGAAAAACCAAGAGTATTTTGCATTACAGAACATTGGATGAAAAAAATACATATTGAAGGCATTGTTCTACCCGGTTATGTATTGGCATCAAAATTTTGTAGAGAAAACACGGAGGTACCACAATATTTACACGAGAGTCACAGGTGAGTTACAAGAATATCGAAAGTAACGTTAACATCTCATCAGAAATGTGTTTTGACTGCTCCACAGTTGAGTTCAACAAATATACCTGCATTATTTCAATTTATAGACCCCCCAGTGGTGGTTTTGATAATTTTTGAAGAAAATATGAATTACTACAAAGAACTGTCATTAAATATCCCCGACTAGTAATTCACGATGACCTTAATGTAGATTATTTGGACTCTACCTCAACTCAAATTAAACATCTGTCTGATCTGATAGGCTCATATCAACTCAATAATGTCCAACTAGGGGCTACGCGTATCTAAAATCAAATGGAAACATAATTGAAAGCGAGCTTGACTATATTATCACAAAAATAACAGGATATTCTGTTCAAGTAATTAATCCAGGTTTCTCCAACCCTTTGAGTCAGTTTTATAACTGGAAAAGGCTGCCAGCCTTACTACCATGTGAATATCTAGAATTTGAGTTGAGAATATTCAGTACACAAGGAATTGAGGAATCCAAAACTAGATTTGGAACCCTTGACGCGATAGAATTATCAAGCATATATAACATGATGAAAGAATTTGTCGACCACTGTAATTAGTGTTTTGAGATTTGTTTCCGAAAGCAAAAAGTTAGGCCTAAACGAAACCGCCTCACGGTCCCAAAAATATCGCTATCTAAAGAATTATCATATGGGCTAGAAAAATTAAAATCGCTCAGTTAGTCAAGAAATTGCTTTCATAAGAGAAATATCTGGAGTGAAACATATAAACAGAATAAAAAATAGTCGATAGAAAAATTCAAGAGAAAAAGCAAATATACACAGCATAAAAAATTATAAACTCCAATAAGAAAACTGAAACTCTGTGGAAAATGGTAAATATCACACTTGGTAAAGAACAACAAACGCACGAGAAAATCTTTGCGATATTCAGCGATAAAATAACCTCAGATGATAAACAAATATCAGATATTTTTGCAGATCATTATTCTAATACTTTGAAAAACCAAATCGATGGCATGAACCTACCAAAAAAATTATGTACAACCACGGATTTTTTACTCTCATCCTCTATGTACTTTTCGTCGATATCTCATATTGATGTTGGAAAAATCCTATACAATTTTAAAAATAAAAATTCCAAGGGTATCGATGAAATACCTATGAAACTATGGATTGAAATTATCTCAATAATATCTAAACATTTAGGCAACTTCATAAATGCATCAATATGTGAAGGGGAATTCCCAAGTGCACAAAAAATATCAATGGTTGTTCCAGTTCATAAAAAAGGAGAGAAGACTAATGCAGAAAATTACAGAGGAATATACGTCCTGTACTCATTCTCCAAAGTGATAGATAAAGCCGTATATGAACAGAAATATTATTATTTCTTCGTTTCGGAAATCAACGAGTCTAGAATGTTGGTCGAGCACTCGCAGCGTAATATTGTTTATTTTGTCTCTATGTGCAATATATAGGTAAACGGGTGATAAGATATTTTGTCAATTGCATACCCCTGATTGACATCAACAGCAAATTCGTATATCGTATGAGACGGTGTGTTGTTGTAGAAGGCTCCAAACGTAATGTTGCTCTCTATGGTGTGTGGTGTTTCAGACAGAATATTTCACTTTCCAGCGTATTATTCGATTTTAGATAGAAAAAATCCTCAGGGTTTTCCTTGAACGTTTCAGGCGTGATGTGCAATGGGTAGGTAAATGGGATGATTAGGTATTTTATTAATGGTCACCCAGGATCAACAGCAAATTCGTACATCTTATGAGTCGGTATGTCGTTGTAGAAGGCTCCAAACGTAATGAAGCTATCTATGTGTATGGTGAATACTTCAATGATATCCACAGGTGAATTAATTCGTAATGTACGTTTGGTTTGAGATGAGTAGAGGAAAACCTTAGTATGTGAGCCAATCTATTTGGAGGTCGGAAATCTATCGAGTGTTTCAGACAGAATATTTCACTTTTCAGCGTATTATTATTCGGTTTGTGGAAAAATCCTCAAGGTTTTCGGTGAGATATTTTTATTTAATAATCATTCACTGTTACCAATTTCGTAAGATCGAACAGGGATATCGATGCTTTTTTGTTCAATTTTGTCAGCGTTTTTATAGTAGTAGAATTTCGTACCGTCTTCAATGTTAGGTATACTGTTGTTTGAATGGAAACTGAGCAAAGCCAAACTATATTCAGAATCAAAATCTAATCGAATGTGTGGATTGAAATCGATAGAGAACATCGAAGAACGACTCTTTAGCGTTAATATCACAAACATGACTGATATAACTTCAGTATGACATCTCCTTAAATGACGATTGAAACAACAATGACATTTTGCATGAAAAAAATTTACTCCTACAATAATAATAATAGTCTATTTGTGAGCTCACAGGAGCATAATGAATCGGTTTTCGTAGCGATAACGCAGCTGATGTTGGTGGTGGTATCTCATGTCGGTAATGGACAAAACATGGTAAACGAATCTGCAAAGGAAATCGATGTTGGTAGTCCTTTGGTAATCTATGACAAACATCCGATAATTCCCAAGGTTCAGCATTCTCAATCAAATAATTGATCGATAAAGTTTTCAATTCAGCATTGGTTTGATCTCGCAAAGATTTATCTCCGAACATTTTTGTTGACATTATGGAGCAGAAACTGTAGGCACAGATGTCCGCAATTATTCTGGTCAAAATGTTGATACTGATCATTGTAATATGTAATCGTTATACCCTTTCCTAAATATCTTATCAATTCCATTGGAGGTTTGAGATTACCGAAAGTATCAAAATAGTGTACACTATTGTCGATTTCAATGTAAGCTATCCAATGAGTGCCTCCATTCAATTGAGAATCCAAGTTCAATACAGCACATTCTCGCAGCCTAGAACCACGAGTTGGCAACGTGTCACGCATAAAGACTTCAAGAAATGTGGAACGAATCATATAATGCTCTATGGGGTAGCTTAAGTAGGAGTATTTTTGCTTTTTCAAGTAAAGACCTCGCCCTTTGCGTTGATATTATTTCTTCAGAAACATACCAACATTTTGAGGTGTTTTGTGTACGTACAAACCGGAATCTAAATGTTCCATAGCTTCATTGTGACGTTGATTTTCTTCGAAATATTCTTCTGGCATTTTTGGCATCTATAAGGGTTTTTGCTATAGCGCCTGCCATGAAACCATTGAGCAAAAAAGTTGATGTTATTCGAAAGATTGAAATCAATGCAATTGCACGCATCTTTAAAAAAATTGGGTAAATCCGAAAAAGATGGGTCATTGCAAAGATTTTTCGAACATCTGTCTATACCATTGAGAAAAATAACAAATGAAACAACAACACCATCAGCTACTACCTGATTGAAAAGTGAGGCAAAAATCGAATTGATTTTGACAAGCGTAGCCTATACATAAAATTGGCTGGATATCACCTGAAAGAAACACTCGGTATATATGAACTGTTATTTCTCGACATGCCTGAAAATTATAATGCTGAGGATTTGAATGTATACAAAAAAATTTGGATTTATAGAGCGTTCACAACAATTTCGCTGGGCATCTAAAAAGCACTCAGAGATACAAGTACACCAACATAATCAAACCGTTATTTTCTACAGGAGGAAATTGTCGTATAACTAGTACTGGGTTTTTCCCACCTGAAACACCTCTTACTGCTACTACTGCGATGACATCATGCCTACTCAAAACGTCACCTCTTAAAATGACATTCAATACGAAACCACCCATTGAATACATTTGTTTGGACGATCCCAAAGAGCTATGCAAACGTCTCAAATTATTGATAGCCTCTCGAGATGCATGATATACTCCACACAACAATGAACTCAAAGAGGTAAAAATAATTCTATAAGATACACTATATTCCCCAATACATTATCATTTTCGAAATGGTTAACGATAAGTTTGGACGTAGTGACAGCAAAAGAAAGCGAAACTTGGCAACGCCCTCTGGAAGATGTTTGTTTCATTACACCTCATAAGGTAAAATGTTTGGACGTAGCGACAGCAAAATAAAGTGAAACTTGCCAACGGCCTCTTGAAGATGTCTGTTCTATTACACTTCATAAGGTAACATTCATTGTGATAATGTGAAATTGTGTCATGTGAAGAGCCCCACCACTGATTATGATATTGCTAATGAAAAGTATGTGGATGGAACCGATAGAGAACTTGCTTCATTTATATATCAGCTAGCTGAGCAACACGAAGAAGAAATAGCCCAAGTGAATGAAAAACTAACAATCTACTATCAAGGAAACCAACAAGATACAAAATGTAGTTTGAGTGTTACCATAACAAAAGAACCGGTTCACACATCTCCACCATCAGTTGTGATGACTTCCAAAGACAAGATTCAACATGTCAACGAAATACATGAACAAATTAGAAAGAAAATATTCTCGGGCATACAACCTCCGAAAATCACCAAAATCAACGAAAACAAATTCTGAAAATAACTGAACCGAAAAAATTCTGAGTCGTTGATGTTGTACGAATCAGTAAGGCAAAACAAGTTTTCGAAAAAGGCTATACGCCTAATTGGACTACGGAACCATTCAAAATTTTCAAAGTTAACATTACCAACCCCACCACTTTTATGTTAGAAGATATGCAGGGTGCACCAATTAGGGGTGCTTTCTATGGGAAAGAATCACAAAAAACTGCAAATCCTGATATTTATCTCGTGGAAAATTTCCTAATAAAGACAGATAAAAAATGTATGTTAAATGACTGGGTTTGGATAACAAACACAATAGTTGGATTGAAAATGTCGATTTTGTATAGAATCTTATGGAAAAAAGCACGCTGACAATGTATTGGGAGGTCTTTTTGTGAATAAATATTTGCGTGTTTAACAAACATACAATATCTGAAATGGAAACGTGATCTGAAGATGTAAGAGCACATGTAAACACAGATGGATATTCAGTTTGAAAACGAAAATGTCTCTCGATAGTGGTTATGGTAGTGAATTTGAAGTAATGTTCGACAGTGATGGTGGAGATTACAATGGAAGACTGAATGCAATAGACAGAGCGTTGGAGCAATACGAAATGGCCGCTCGAAACGATCACCAATTGCTCTTGATGGCATTCTCCATGTCATCTTATGAAATTCGATGTGGTCTATATCCATACAGAGACTTCAGCCCCTGAATGATTTTGAAGCAGCAGTGTTCCATTCGTTCCATCAATTCAACAAGTTATGAATGGGCAACCCTCATTGACAACCTGCAACAAATAAAGGAACATTCTTGTATGTAGTCGAGTATGATCCGATTACAACACGTTGCGGAGATCAAATTTATACATCGAAAGTAATACCAAATGAGTTTCCATTTCCACAAGGATACCACCAACATGGAGCTGTTTCAACGAGATGTAACTGAGACCTAGGATACTCACCTGGATGTGCTTTCTGATCGTATCACTATGCTGGATGCTTCGAACTTTTGTGATTATTATCAAGGTGTCTTCAATATAATACAATCATGGTTACATGAAAATAAAACTAATTCAACTTTGGAAGAAATCATAGAAAGTTCTTGTCAAGCCTCAGCTTTAGATAGTCTTTTTGCTAATGCTTTACGTAACTATTTATTTTATTGTAAACAAAAAATAGCCTATGATTTATGTAATAAATAAGAGAATGTTGTAACAATTGTTTCATTTGATGTATAAGGTGGTAAAAAATTCAACTTAAACAATAAGTTTATTGTATAAGTTTGAAAATGTCCGTATAAGACACTAACGTTAATTACAAATAAAAGTGTAAAAAACATATTCATTTTCATTCCTCTTTTCATTATGATTTTCTACTACGTAGTAATGGCTACATTCATCAATCAAATATTTATTTATTGCTACTTCCAACAAAAGAATTTTACTCAAAGCCCACCCCGACAGTGTTTTTCAAATTCGCCTAATTCATTATAACATTCACAGCATTTTCATTGTACCAAATAGCCAAATTCTTACCTGAACATCAACAATTCCACATCATTCGATTTTTTTATGAAATCCACTGAAAAAGTAAAATCAACTTTGAGACAACATTCATTTTGAAATTTTGTTAATCTTACTTTTGAATAATAAAAAAGCATCCTCAAGAATTTTTTTAGGATCTTTATGAGTTGAATTGATGACTGCTCCTATTGTTACTCTACGATTTAAAACATTGTTAACAGTTTGCCACTTCATCCTGGAGCTTCGTCGCTTCAAACCT
>WOGN01001374.1:0-19542 GCA_015342105.1 Leptinotarsa texana
TCCGTATTCCTTCAAGGAGACTTGAAAGAAGAAATCTACATGTCCCAACCATCTGGTTTCAGCGATGGAACTTCAAAAGTATGTCGACTTCGAAAGACCATTTATAGACTCAAGCAAGCGATCCGAATATGGAATCAAAAATTGAATACAGTTTTGCAGAACTTTTGTTTGACTCAGTCAAAATTCAACTCTTGTGTTTATTTCAAAATAACAGGAAAATGTATGATAATAGTGGCTGTGTTTGTGGATGACCTGCTTATTTTTTTGAACAATAAAAAATTGAAAAATCAAGTCAAGTTACAACTCACAAGATCATTTAAGATGACCCTCCTTGGTGAGGCGAAATTATTTTTAGGTCTTTAATTAACTCGTGATTGACAATTCAAGAAAATTTGGCTTAGTCAGCAGAATTATATTGAGCAGATTCTCAAATGATTTAATATGAATGAAGCAAATCCAGTATCCACTCCAATGACAAATGGTGAAAAATTATCTAAAACACATGAGCCACAAAGAGAAGGAGGAAGGGGCAATATGAAGGAAATCACTTACCAAGAAGCTATTGGCAGCCCCTTATTTGCAGCCCAAATTTCCAGACCTGATATTACATTTGCTGTAAATAGTCTAAGTAGATTTACAAATAATCCAAACATGACACACTGGGCAGGTGTAAAACGGATATTCAGATACCTCCGTGGAACTTCTTCATACAAATTAAAATTTGATGGATTGAAATCTGGACCGATTTATGGATATTGTGATGCTGATTTGGCTAGTGACCCGGATGAAAGAGGTCAGTAACATTTTCATTAAGTGTGTTGCCCCCATATCCTGGTGCACTACTACTGTAGCACTTTCAACAACAGAGACCGAATATATATATGGCAGTGTCTTCAGCAGCACAAGAAGCTTTATGAAATCTGGCATTAAATGGTGTTTATCAACCAAGGACCAAGCACATCGACGTACGATACAATTTTTTGAGAGAAAAGGTGCATGCCCTAGGTTAAGTTGTAAAACAGCCTCGGCTGAACGTCGCCCTTTCATTGATTTTTCTTTTTTCTTTATAAACAATGTATGTCAATGAATGAACTTATAAATTTTCTTATTATTCAGTGGGCTATGCTTGAAGACTGGCAGTAAACAAATCTAAAGAAATGAACTTTAAACGCTCAAGCCAGTCTCAGATATACCTACATTGTAGAATAGTCTGGATTCGAAAATGAGACTTTTAGTTTTTTTTCATTGAGTATGAGCTTGTTTGTTAAGAACCATGTTTTTGCTTGTTCCATAACTTCCCCAAGGATTGTAGACGGACACTCCCCTTTATTGATACTGATGCCAAATGTGGTGTCATCAGCATACATAGTTGTCTCGATATTTGATGTGAACATATTTGGCAAATCTGTTTATATAATTAATAAAGAGAAGGAGGCCCAATATTGATCCCTGAGGAACTCCCCTACTTATTATCTGAGGAGTGCTTCTCTGATTTTCAATATAAACTACTTGAAATCGATTGGACAAGTAGGATTTGATTAGTTTCAGTGCCACTCCTCTTATTCCGTAGTACTCCATTTTCCTCAGTAGTATGTCATGATCAACACAATCAAAAGCTGCACTTAGGTCTGACTTTTATAGCATGAGTTAATGACTTGATAGCATCCAAAGTGGACATATTTTTTCTAAAACCATACTGCCGTGGACTCAGAATTTTGTTCTTATCAAAGTAATCAACTAGTTGATTATAAATAATAGTTTCCAATATTTTTGAAAGGCAAGGCAAGATTGAAAACTCCTAAACATCAATCCTTCTCAGCTCAATAATTAATTACATTAGTATTAGAAGCAACATAAGGGTTCAATACCACATATATACATTTCCTCATAAATCTAATTACAATGTAATGATTCCAAATCTTGTTAAATGAAATCAGATCAAGTTTGATATTATAATTTTTTTCTGAAGATTTTATTACTACGTTGAAACAAAAAAAATCTATTTTTGATGTGCAACAAATTTTGTTTCTTACCAAGACATCTTCTGCTTCCACATTAACATCTTCTAGTTGTTCAGCAGTTTTCATCGCCTTAAGCTTCTGCGGCACTAGAGTCCAGACTTTTACTATTGAATCATTGAATCCCACTGCCAGCATACTCGAATCTTCAGTGATTTCAGCACAGCAGACTCTAGAAAGTGTGCCAATAAAAATTCTAGATTCAGTTTTAAGTTTTCAACTTACGAATAATTTGCGTTCAAGAGAGTATAACAGCAGCAAGAAGGTAAAGATTCGGGCCCCAAAGTAACTCGTCTGGATGTTTCTCTCAAAGCTTTTATTTTTTCCAGTTTATCATTGTCTTTCCTGAAAAACTCACATCCTGTTGAATATAGGATTGAACGCAGCAGATTTATATAATTTGAAATGAAAAAAACTAATCAATACAGTTTATTATATGATTTTCACTATAAAAGTGTTTCAGAAAAACCGCAACATGTGTTGCGGTTTTAATATTTCATCAAGTATCGGCCAGTTTTATTCAATAATTTGAAATTATTTGAAAAGTACTGAACAAGTAATTTTTTGTATAGGATCTTTACAGGGTTTCTTAAGTTTTATTTTTTTCACGTTATTTCAAAAGATCATTAATAGTGACCTAGAAACAAAAAAAATAGTTTTTAGAAATTTTCAGACCTAGAATCTTACCATTCTGGTACTGGTATTCTATCTGGAGGTGGAGCATTGGGATCAGATTTTGTCTTTTTAGAGAACAGAGGATCTTTCTTCGCCTTTTTTTTCTTCGGTTTGTCAGGATTGTCTTGGTCGGCTCCTTCCTCTTCATCTTCCACGGGAGCAGCTGCTAAGGATACCATATCCGGAGCCTTTGGTATTCCATAGTATACCTTTGTTTTGTTATCTAAAATGTATTTTTAAAAGATATTATTTCAATGCTTAAATTTAACCAGTAACAGATTTATTACTGTTTGGAGAAGTGTTAAATACATATAGAACATCTAAAACCAGAACATTTATTAGTATCTCAAATATCAGGAAAATTGTGGTTTGTCATGTTTTTTATAAGATGCATATTTTTAGTAACGGCTACATCCATCAATTTATTGCATATTTTTACTTTACATTTTCAACTCCCCATCATTATTGCGTCATCCAAAGTCATGCATTAGAAGTTTACACAACTCCCAATGTGATAGAATGAAGGTATATTACATTAATTAATGTCATTAGAGAAAATGAAAAATTATGAATTATATTCTATTCCTATTTCATTGGGATTCCATCAAATCGTATCATCATTTAGGAGTCAAGAAAAACAGATCCTTGGGACATGATATATTAATAGAGGAGTCAGCAACTGAAAAATTAGAAAAGTGACCGTTTGACAAACTTTTGAAGTCAAATTAGTTAATGATAATTTTTTGAAACAGTGAAAGATGTCAAACCTACAAGATTAAAAGTTTTGTGGACTGACTAATAGAACCTGAACATGAAGATACATCAGATGTGTTGCAGTCACATCCCCAACTTTGAAATCTTTGCTGAATTTAGGTATAAGATTTCGGGTAAAAAACGATCTACAAAAAGGTCATCTGCAGTTTTTCGATAAATAATAATAATAATAATAATTTATTAGTCTCAAGAAACACACAGTTTTTAGACACGTCAATACAATTTCTAAAATAGGTTTGAGAGAATAAGATTCGTCAATATAGTTTTTAAAAATGCTTGAAGATAAATTTGAATTACAAAAAAATACAAGTTAACAAGATAAAATTCCAATCTTATAAGAATTGACTAAAATGTAAAGCCATGAGCTTTTACTATATTCAAAGTTGAGTAAAAGTTCGGGAGATGACCACAAAAGTGTCTCTTCTCGGATAACTTCGAAAAATTGATCAATTTCATATAGAGGATGTTTGGTTAATATTTTCTTCAATAAGTTCTTGAATCTTCTAAATGACATGTTACGATATTCGGCAGATAAGGTATTGTATAGCATAATTCCTATATTATGTGGTCTTTTCAACCTATTAGCTGTAGAAACAAGGTTTTTTATTTCTTGTAACCTACTCCTTCAAAAGTTATTCGGAGTTAAAGTTGATATGATGATTTGTAACATTTTTTTATATTTTCTGACGAAACTATCAATTTCATCAAAAAATCTTACCGGCCTTTTTTTGTAGATCATTCAATTATTTATATGTATATGTTGTGAATTTATTTGAATTTTTCCAATAATCAACTTTAATTGATTATAAAATTACTTATCATCAAAGAATATATGATAAGATACTGAATTTCATTACCTTGTCTTTTAGCCTCCCCTCCAATAGCTCCCGAAGTGGCATCTATTTGACTCTTATTTCTTGCCACACCTTCGTACATATCAAAGTACAAGTGCTCCTGAATTATATTCAACATAACGGCAGCTTTTTTGTCGTTCAAATGCCTTTTCAGCAGAGACAGTGTATCCCTTGATATCCTTATGATGAACTGGTTCGATTTGAATGTTTCAGTTAATTCGTTGCCATTCATGTGATCCCTTTTAGTCACCATAGCTAGTTTTTTTAAATCTTCCTGATAGTAACAATCCTGCTCAGGTCCGAATTTTTTCATCAAACCGATGGCTTTTTCCGTATGTCCGTTATACACCAGCTCAAGGTACATGTGTACCAAGACAGGATAGAGTATTGTACCTAGAATTATTTCAAAAAAATATTTAGACTTTTTTTCTTTTGGCTAAACTTACAAGGTGAGAAAAAATCAATGAGTACAATGAAAACTCTGCAGGCAAATGTATAGATCATTCAGACAATTTTCATATACAAATTGGAAGAACTAGTCAATCTAATCAACCTAAGTTCTCTTGCAGATATTGAAATCACAATTCATTATGAATTTCTTACACCAAAAAATTATTGGACTTTTGAATGGCCTGATGCTGAACAATAATGCTCGCCTCAAACTTCGACTTTAGATTCATGATTAGCATACAATGATGTATAAAAAATTACTAATGTAGCGGAAGCCCTTCTTCCTGATGAATACCATGATTTTTTATTTCTTCAGAAGTTGCCTTGACTTTATATTGATGGAAAAGTATAAATATCTTACCCAGCTCGTGCTTGTAAATGTCGAGGGATCCTTCAACGAACCGCTTGAGCTCAGTGTAAGAAGCCTCATATGCTTCCGGGTCTCCATCACTTTTGTAACCTGTCAAGACACTGCTAACGTCAGACTCTTGTTGTAGCGATTCCGAATCTGCACCTCCTATGAGGTTTGCTTCCTTTCGCAAAATATCTTCAGTTCCCTGAAAAGATAGTTTTTATTGATAATTCAGTAGAGAGGTAGAAAATATGGAACAACCTTCAAGTTGTATCGTTTCAGAATTTGAAGAATAGCAGATATTTGAGATTTATCCATTTTGAAATTAAATTATCGCCGAGTTATTTGATTAACTCAATTTTTCATAAGAATCATTCTAATATAAACCCACTAAAATACTACACTTCATAAACAATCAAGACATAACCTAATACACATCAAATGACAACCTAATCACAGCATACCTAACAATGCTGTAACCTAATCAATGTCAATTGACGGATTTCTCTTTCTCTCTCCATAATGTATTTTCGTACTAGATTTTGAATAATTTAGTAACAGACGCAGTGTTTTCGTTGACCTCTTAGCAGCATATACTATTTCTACCGTATAATGCTAAAAGAACGCATAATACTTGTTCTACTTTGTCCAGAGTATATATTTTTGGTTATAATCCATCGGTGGTGTGCGAGGCTTCATTCCTATTGCTTTAGGAAGCCAGATTTTATTAACTTTAATGCTTTTTGCTTTTGACTAAAATTTTTTTGTATTTATGATTTTCTTTTGCCTCCGTGTGTTATATGGGATAGCAATTTTGGGATATCATTCATGTCTGCATACGGAAAATTGAATCTTTCGGTGAAATTAAAATTTTTTCAAATGAATTTGTCTTCTTCTCAATGTTGCCAATCAAGAAACGCCTGAAATCATATACAACTATGTTTTCAGATGTCTCCATGAAACTGACGTGTCAGAAGAGTTTTTGCCATTACCCCAAAGCTGCAGCCTGAATAACGGATGTGAAATTATGCGATGTGTCCGAGTTTATCAGTTTACGCTTTGCAGCAAGTTAGATCACTTTGACCGTTGCCGCATCGCCTTTTAAAATGTTTGTTTCAGTGGCAGACGAAACGTCAGGAATAGAAACCTGCAGATCATGGCTAATAAGCCTGGAAATTTCGGACATTATTTTGCTGAAATTAATAAAAAAATTAAACTGATTATCATTATTGTAACTGATATTTTTTTAATGTAGTAACATTTTTTTAGAAGTGACATCTGTGTGATTGTTGACTGAACAAATAAATTTATGCCTTATACAGTAAAATTGTTTCTTTTATTTCTCAACTTGGAAAAAAGTCGTAGTCATCCATTCCAAATAATTCAAGTATAATTAAAATTGTGGCATTTTGTAAACATTGATTTGACAGCCGAGTATAATTAAAACGGATTTTTTTTTTGAAAACGTAATAGATGCTAGAATTTCTAAATTAAATTCTCAGTTTGAAAATTTGAAGTTACTTAATAGTAAGTGACAAGGCAGAAAAATCATCTATTTCAATAGTGAGAGAACTGATATAATTCAAAAAAAAGTTACTACACATGTTAGCATTTTGGTAACCAACGACTCTGAAAGGATTTCATGATTTTCTCAAATGTTGTCTCAAATGAATAGCTGATCTTTCAGAAATAACAATTATATCAAGAAGTAATTCACAATTTGATGTCTGTCGAGAATAACACTCGGAAAATTTGTCGAAAACTAAGCAGATGGAACCAGTTTCAAATCGCAATATTAATATCAGCTCAAAATAATAAAATTACTTTTAAAGAAACGTTGTGAACAATAGACCGTAGGCTCTCTTGGAACCCGCACATTATGTGTTCTTTTACTATTAATGAGCCTTTTTTTCCTGAGAATAGTACAGCAAACGTGTCACGAGAGGCAGCACTAGTAGTAGGGACAAACAATAAACTATTCACATGTAAAACAGTGTTACTTACGTAATATCAATTTGTTATTTAAAAATATAAATCTGATATAAAAAATTATTTTGTGCTAATATAATGCCAACAAAGCATTGTTGTTTTGCGAATTGTACGTCGGATAATCGATATCCGGAAAAAAACATGTTTTTTATACCATTTATAAAACCTCATAATATTGAGGTTAGATGTGAGAAATGGATACATGCTTCAAGGAGAGTGGATTTAACAGTGCAAAAAATAAATAAATATCCATATATATGCTCTAAACATGAAATGAATAGTAAATTTTCCATAGCTAATTACCATCGATTGAAATGGGATATAACCTCAATCGTTTATTGAATTATTTCATTATATTTAATTAAATTTATTTCTTTACCATCTATATTTGATTCATATTTCACTCGGAAATAAGTCTGAAATTCATGATTATTTTAAATTTCTTTTATAGCTATTATTAATTAACTTTTTTTTCAGTTACTTTTAAATTACGGCATGCAAGCCAACGTTTTAATGTTACAACATTGTTATTCTTTACAGTTACAAATTTTAATTCCGCTCCAGGAAAATCTTCTGTTGAAAACATTCTTTTTTAATTGTACTTTACCATATGTTTAATGAGGATTAGGCAGTGTTTATCCCTACCGAACTACTAGCGCTACTAGTGAGTGATTTTTCGTAATTCAGGAAAAAGGTTTATTGAGTCTTCTTTCAAACAAGAAACACAAAAAACAAAATATTTTGTCGGGATAATGACCTCAGAGTAATAAAAAATATATTATTACTCTTAAGAGTCTGAGATAATGACCTAGAAGCCAAACCGTAAAAAAAGAAGAAGAATCCGACGCTTTGAGTTGCTAACCTACAAATTTCTCAGAATTAGAGATTACTTCTAAAATAAATCAAGTTAAATAAAATATTCACAGAGATTTTTAAATACCATTGAACATGGCTCTAGCAAAACCAAAATCAGAAATGTCTTCGGAGGAGCTCCAGGCTCGCGAAGAGGAGGAATTCAACACGGGGCCACTTTCAGTTTTAACCCAGTCGGTAAAAAACAATACTCAGGTACTAATTAATTGCAGAAATAACAAGAAATTGCTAGGCCGAGTGAAAGCGTTTGATCGTCACTGCAATATGGTGTTGGAAAACGTGAAGGAAATGTGGACAGAATTACCCCGTCCAGGTAAAGGCAGAAAGAAGGCAAAACCGGTGAACAAGGATCGATTCATTTCAAAGATGTTCTTGAGGGGCGATGCAGTCATTATAGTGGTGAGGAACCCACTTGCTACGGCGAACTGATATATACTTTGTGTGAAATATTCTAGGAATAATTTAATTTTGTAAGTTACTTATAGTGAATAAAGAAACGTTTCCATAGTATCCATTTTAATTTCAAATTTTCCAACTCTGAAGGACAATTTTAACAATACATAAGGCTTAAGTGAAGCTTAGCAGACTGGTTGACAATAAAAGTCATATCCAGTTAACTATGATATGCCTTATGCAATTCTAATCTTGAGTAGAGAGGATGGGATCATCTGGGAAGACAAAATACTAGGAGCTGATCCACTGATGTGTAAAAAACACCTTTAAGTTCTGGGGCAGCTGTATATAGTTGCTGACCCAGGTGATATATATCAACCTGTGTCCTTACTTTAGGCAGAAATATGTGCCATTGATTTATGTAAAGACATTGCTGAAAAGCCACCAGAATAGCCAATCAGCTCTAGCATTACTTGGCTCTCAATGAGCATCATTCAAAATATTATCAAATTTCCAAAAACTTCATTGCAGACCCTCGAGGTCATTAGGAAGACTCAATAAATTGTCTCTGGTCTGAGTTCCTGGCCACACTGGCCTAGAAAGTAATGAAGCTGCTTACTTGAAAGGAAGGATGCTGTGAGTAGCTTCATCTGATCAGAACCTGTTATTGACATCACTTTAGGTTTTATCAAACACAATAGGTGGACAGCAAGAAAAGTTTTACGGAAAATCTACCAGGATAACTTGTTCTGAGGCATTTAACATACTGCAAAGAGTGTCATCAAGCTGAACAAGGATTTGAATAAAACAATGTTTCACAAAATCCATTTCAATTTGAAATTTACCTGCTCTTAAGTTTAGATAACTTTAAAAGATATTTTGATAATACAGTATTATTGAAATTTCAATTTCTTAGTTATACCCTTTTTAAATAATCTTTCAGATGAATATTCAATTTTTTCTTTATAAGTAACTTGGAAGTATAGAACCAACACCATATCACATTTTACAGGATAACTAAATCTATTGAAGACACTTTTCCCAAACCAGACGCTTATATCGCTAACTCAGGTACTGATCGATTGTGAAACAAGCACTTTGAGAGAAAGTATTTTGGTTCTAATATGAAAATTTTTTTTAATAGATTCTAAGTTCTATGCCTCAAGAAGAACCATAATAAGATGAAATGTGACAACTCTCAAAATTTGAAACTTGTGCAATCTAAGGACTAACTAGGCCTTGCCTTTTAACATGTGATTTCTGACACAGGGTTAAGTTTTAATTTTTTAGTTTTGCATTATTGTAACATTTACTTCCACAAAACCCATTAAACACGCTTAATTCACTTTCTTCAATGACATATTTTATACTCACCAGTTTCAAGAAAAATCATGATTCCACATTTCTCAAAATTTTCAAACACTGAATGGTGACGAAAAAACAGGAGTGTTTGAAATGTAAAGATCAAAAATGCATACATTTTTTATCAATCCATTACTTTCACGAATTTTAGTAATGGATTCGAAGAGATTTTCTCCTACAGAAAGTTTTGCAGATAAATTAAATGTTTCCATCAATTTTCCACTGGAAGGTTTGCACTTGAATAATAATGCAAAAATGACCACAAGTTATAAATATTCAATGATAAATCACAATGGAATGACTAATAGTGCATTTTGAAATGGCATACTGTAGACCACCATACAGCAGTATATGGCACGAATACTATGATTCAAGAGGGTCACCACTTAGTTAGTGGAGAGGTGTACATTCTCTTTTGTAAAGATGAAATTTTATTCAAGTCTTGATATCTAACACAACTAATTAGATGGTATATTATTTACTTGAATTATCAAAACTATTACATATAGTATTATTATTATTACATTGTGTGTGAATTTTAACTCAAATATTTTTCATTAACTACTATCAAAAACAATCATTTAGATATAATATTTTGCTTAACATGTTATTAAAAAATATCCTTGCTCTCCCCTTAAGCAAATATCATCTCGTCTCTCCTCCGTTTCGGAGCATTGGGTTTGACTTGGCATTCGGAGTGGTTCATTAATTCTGGAGGACAAGTTGAAACCGGGGAAGACAACAGCATCTGTTTCAGATCGTAGAACAGAGGCGAGTCATCTTGTGTGCAGAAGCTGACTGCAATACCAGTCTTACCAGCACGTCCAGTCCTACCAATACGATGAGTGTAATCTGAAAGACAATTCAGAACATTGTAAAAAGTACTCCTTATATTTTCAAATAGGGATATTGTTTGAAGATGATAAAATATAAATACTTTCAAATTCTTTATGACTTGACCAAGTAACTTTGCTGAGTAATGTTATATGTATTTAGTCAACTAATGGTAACCAAATATGTTTCAAATGACTAATTCTGAAATCCATGTTAGAGAACTTACATTTAATTAAAATGAATTTACACATATTAGAAGCCGAAACTGTAGAACATTACTCATTTCATCCGACAAATGAAAGGGATATATCTGCTCCATCACAATGACAGTTCATAGAAGTCATCCACACGACTTTATTTTGATACCAGCCTCAAAAATTTCATTTATTGAGAAGAAGGTTTTTCTTAGAGATTACATTTTTTTTATAAAAAGCTTTTTAATTCCACTTTTCCATTTTTACTTCAAAAGAAGGGAATTTGCAACGAAAGGAGGAAAAAATCAAAAATATCAATTAAAACTTCACGAGAATATGCAAGGAAGTTTCATTCAGATAGAAACCAAACTGATAATATGTCAAAAACAACTATTTTGATTGTGAATATTGAATTAGAAAAAAATAATTTTTTCATATGCAAATAATATCCCAAACACTCTTAATACAATAAATATGTATATACATTCAGAGGAAAACTACACAACATAATATAATAAAGAATATTGATATACAATTTCACTTTCAAGCACAGCTCTCAACCTCTAGAGATCTTTCTTTAGAATTTGTGAGATTTTACTATTTCAATTTCGTTATAAATGTTTGGTATAATTTAATTAGTTTACCACGAGGAATCCTCAAACATATTCTCCAAGATTGTGAATAGGCCTTTCTATCAAAAATTTCTTTACAGCCTTCTAAAATTCAACCAAGGAATTATATTTTCTTAACTCTACCAGGTGAGTAAATGTATATTTTATGGTTATTGTAAATAATGAGTCTTCAATCTAGAGTTGTCTATAATATGTTGTTCATATGCTTAAAATTAATATTGTTTCTAAGATATATAATGATCTGCAGTTAATATTTTATAGGATTTAAATAGCGGTTTAGGGAACTCATATTTAATTCTACACATATATCTCACAGCACATTTTTGAAATGATGAAATGCTCGTAAATATATATAGCTTCTGCAACTTACCCAAAAAGTAATTCCATGCCTCAAGTGTGTTTCACATAAAAAATAGTAGTGGCTAACCTTAATACTATTGATATCATTTCAACTCACAGCAATCCGAAGACAACTTTTTTCAGACTTGTTAAATATTCATCAAATTTGAGTTTGTTCCTAATATGTATTCCTAATAACTTTGTACAGTTATTGTTTTCTATTATTCCCGAAATTATTGTGAAATTTTGGAAAGTACGCTTGAAATCAATGTTTTTTTAGTATTAAAAGAAAAACCCAAAGTATTGATCAGATAATTAACATTGACTTTGATTCAATAGTAATATATTGTTCAAAAATTTTTTGATAAACCTATTCATTAGTTAATAATTGCAAGGAGTCAAGCAAGCAAAGCAAATCAAAATATATTTCAACGAGAACAAAATCTGCTCTCGTAGGCTGTGGTCGAATTGTTTTGTCTGCTACTGTGACAGACAATATCAATAGTGAATGGGTTGACTGTAAGGACAAATGTTATATCTCAAACTCTCAACAAAACCTTGTAAACATCGAACAAAATCAGAGCTGGTAGGCTGTGGTTGAATGGAATCTGAACTACCAAATGTTTTGTCTGCTATTGCGGCAGACATCATCAGTGGAATATGCGTTAACTGAGAGGAAGAACGTTATAGATTGACTGTCGTCATTGCTGAGACTTTGAGATATAACCTTTGTTACCTAACAAAACACTTGTTCTAGCTATCCATCTGAAATTCCTTTTCATCAACTTACCCTCGATTGTCTTAGCCATGTCATAATTGATAACCATCGTCACATCTTTAATATCGATACCTCTTCCGGCTACGTCTGTAGCTACCAGGATATCCTTTGTTCCACCTTTTAGACTCGCCAGAGCATATTCTCGCTGCTCTTGCCCTTTGCCACCATGCAAAGTACAAGCATTGTAACCCAGCTTCTCCAGACCTTTTGCCAACACGTCAGCTCCTTTCTTCTGGTTGACGAAGATGATAACGGGTGGATCCACACCTAAAAAATTACCAAAGAAATGTTTATGAAACTACTCAATGTTCAAACAAATAAAACCCAATAGTTCTCTCAGAACAAACCTCTTGATAGATATTCCATGAGCTTGCGCCTCTTGTCATTTTCTCCCATGATGTGGACTATCTGTTCCACCCTTTCTACTGGTTTACCAATAGAACCGATGTAGACAACTGCAGGTCGCCTGAGATATGATCTGGCAAGTCTTTCCACTGCCGGGGGCATAGTAGCGGTAAACATCACAGTTTGCCTATATTTCTTCTTGCTGTTGTAGTTGGCCAACAGAAGTCTGAAGTAATGAGAAGAATGAGTATAAGGAAAACAAATGACATTCAAAATATGATTTTCTGTTAATATTTTCAAACCTTCTTGACAGATATTGAATAGAAAGAAGACTGCAAGATATACTGGAAAATCTAAAATCTATGTAGATTTCTATCATGATGTCATCTGAATATAAAATTTTACAATGTTTGGATATGTTATAATAAATGTCTCAACTTAAATGTGGCACGTATTCTCATCTGGAAAATTTGAAATATATTCTATCTACCCAAGGAGTTGATAATAGAAACAATGGCGCTTACTTGCTATCCTCTGCTTCTTCTGAGTCTGGCTTTAGGTTTGATACAGGCATATACTCCAAGATCTTCTGCACATCTGGCTCGAATCCCAGATCGATCATTCTATCAGCTTCATCAAGTACAATATATGTGCACTGATTCAACACAAGATATCGATTTTCTAACACGTCTATGAGACGACCAGGTGTAGCAATGACAATTTCACATCCCATACGTAGCCTGAAAATGGTTTTGCATGAAATTTCTCATGAAAATAAACATATTCAAATACATACCTGAATCCCTGTTCCTCTCTACTGAGACCTCCTACAACTACCACGGTCCTAATCCCCAGAGGCTGTCCAAATTTAACAGTCTCTTCTTCAATCTGTTGGGCCAATTCACGTGTGGGTGCCAGAATAATAGCATAAGGACCCTGATCTGCATCTTCATTTCTTTCGATTTTAGGCAAACTCTGAATCCAAGACAGTAAAGGAAACAGAAAGGCCAGAGTTTTACCGGAACCCGTTTCTGCTACACCAATGATGTCACGATTTTGCATGCCAATGGGTATGGCTTGCCTTTGAATGGGGGTGGGTTCTTTGTAGCCAACTTTTTCTACAATCTCAAGAAGTTCCTTCTGTATGCCAGATTCTTTCCAGTTACGAATTGGTTCCGGAATTTTACCACCTGAAAAATGTAGAGAGCATATGTAGTTCAAATTCAAAACTCAGTATACATAATAAATGAACCAAATACCTTTTATTGTTATATTATAGTCCTCCCTAAATATTCTCCAATCTCTCTCCGTCATCTCTGTTAATTCTTTCTCTGTCCAGTGTCTGTCATCCCAAAGTTGCTTCTCTTCACGTCTCCTCACTTTTTTCAATCTCACTTTTTCCTGTGCTTTCTCTGCTTCTGTCCTTCGTTTCTCCAGCAACTCTCCATAGAACTTACTTTGATCCCTCTTCTGGGCTTTTATATCAATTCCAGCTAGATTACCTCTACCATAAAATTGTACCTACAACCCAAGAGTATTGAAGAATATATTCGCCTAGAAAATATAAATTTTTATTTATTTATGAACGGGTTACCCCAATACAGTTAAGAAATAACATATATGTTGCGACGTTTAACTTATGCACTATATCACAATGAAATCATATCAGAATACAAAAGTATAATAATATCTGAAATATATAAATATAAAATATTAATAAAAAAAATTCAATTTCACAACATTATCACTAATCATAAAATCATAAATAGAAATCAATCGAATAACAATCTAGCTATTTGTTTTTTAAAAATCTTTGGATTTTCGCAGAAGAAATCAACACTATGACAATATATATTTCCCAATCTTAACATATTTGAAATGGGTGTATAAAAACCATAGTTAGTTGAGTGATGTGGTACAACAAATAAGTTTTTTTGTCTGGTTTGTCTATTTGGAACATTGAATGGTATTCCATGATATTCACTAATGAAACAATATACTCTTTAACGTTCAATAGTAAGTGGCCTCATTGTGGAATATAATGAAATTATGTTGCTCTTTCCAATATGTCATTCCTTATGAAAGTTTCTTTGAAAAAGTCACTCCTGGAGTAAATAATAAAAATACGTTATTTCTTATTATCTCATACAATTCGTAAGAGAAAACATAAAAGAGGCTCTAAAACTATTGTTCTGAAATGATTTTCATCAAGACCTCACCGAGATAAATAAAATCATTATTGAACTCCTCAGTCAACACAAAAATCATTTAAATAATGGCAAAAACGAATGGTGGGTGAAATAATTGTATATGAATGGAACAACATTAAGCACAGAAAAAAAAATTTATGATACAAACCTACCTGATGTTTTTCTTTATACAAGTTATTATAATCCAGCGAAGTGTCCTCCCCAGCATCCCAATCGAAAACAAACTTCCTGTCATTGAGCCTCCTTACTCTACGTTTCTTCTTCACAAGCCCCAAATACCTCTCTTTGATAGCGTCCTGCTCCTTTTCCTTGTCCTTATCTTTCTGTTTTTCTTCTTCCCTATCTCTATCTCGAGGCCTTCTATATTCTCTATCATCTTTCTTCATTTCCTCCACTCGACTAACCTGCATCGACTCTACAATTTGGTGAACATTTGTTCAAACAGAATCTTAAAGCTGAAGTCAAAAATTGGTTTTTTGGTTTACTTCTGGTAACAAAAACTTGTAAAATTATATTTTCTCTCCAAAATAGCATGCTGGAGACTTTTCCTCACTCAGTAATTCCTCTATTTTCCAAGCAAATTGTTTAAATTATACAAAATTATATTTATTTCAAGCAAATATATCATCAGTATTTATTAATACAAATGACACTTTAACAAGGTATTTTTTCGTTGGTTCTTTAGCAATATAAAAATAAACTAGAAATGAATGTGATGTGGTGAAATTATTAATAATCTATCAATCAACTTGTATGTACTTATTGTACACACTTATTGTACTTATTGTACACACACAATGTACTTGGTACTTGGGTGAAGTATAGTTGAAATAACATCTTTAAAGTCATTAAAAATTTGACTTCCATAATTGATGTAGTTTGTGTAGTATTTTATGTAAAAGTAGACCGAACTGAAAAATTACATTTATTTACGGAAATAAACAAACAGGTACATTCTTCTAAGACAAAGTTATGTAAAATTTCCTAAATTTCATAAACATGTTTTTCAATACTAGACTTTCCGTTTTTTCTGATTTTGCCAACAAATACTCATATTAGCAATTAGGACAGTATCAATTAAAGCATGATTCTAAAAAGAAATATTTCATTGATATGAAAGTGTTTTATTCTTTGAAAGCATTTGAAATGGGTGGGTGGGTAATAATATCAACTTCTGAAAGGTTGATCTTCAAAAAATTAGAGACTGACTGATAATAAATAGATCAAGATTTATTTTTGATTTATATTAATGATATAAATTATTTGCATGACTGTGATATTCTAAACCTCTTTGGCAAATAACAGTCTACTAATCAGTTTTAGGCAATAAATAACCTTCAATGCACTAATAAACTGAATGATTTACTATCAACAATTGGTACTTATTTCAACTCTGATAGAATTAAACTGAGACAATAATAATAATTATATCTTATAAACATAAAAGTATCGTTATATTTCAATTCAATGTCTTAAAAGATGAAAATAGAAATGAGTTCTATAACAAATTCAAGCACATTTTTTATGATGGATAAATTCTTATCATTCAATGACATTTCTTCTATATGAGTAAAACAATCTTCAAAAAAACTATTTCTTTTCTAGAATACTTCCATACTCATCAACATATTCTGAAATAACTGTGTACAACACAATTATCAAGCCACATTTTGATTATTGTGGTAGCTTACTCTACTCATTTGATTTGACCAAACTCTCATCACCACAGAAATTACACAATCGTGTTATGAGAATAATATTACAGTTATAGATCAACCAGCATTTTAACAATGCCTATATACTTTAGAATGGTTATCAGTGAAGAACAGACTCCAGTTGTTTTTCATAAGACAGATAATTAGAAATTAAAGTAGTAGATGAATTTCTACTTTTTATTGAATATTTATTGATATATTTTGAACAATGTATTATTATTGTATATATTAGATTGTATTCTACTGAAATAAAGATCGTTATTGTTATTGAAAAATAACAGCATATGTTATCAAAGGAACATCATCTGCTATAGCTCTCATGAAAATAATCTGAAACTACCTCTACCCACAACCAATCTAGTCACAACTATTTTATCCTCAACAGTAGTCAACTGGATGGAAATGAACAACAAATTACTATACGAAATCAAAGGGAAAAGTGACAACATTTCCAGAAATAAATCAAACAACTACTGAGGGGAAAAGATCTATTACAGTTTATCTAAATTTTATGTGTTTTTCAGTATCTTGTTTCTATCTTTATATTACATAGATTTGAAACGGTTCATTCGTAAGTTTTCCATTTATACAAGAATTAACCTGATAAGTTGAAATGAATATTTACCTATAATTTTCCTTTCCTCCTCTTGCTGTTTTCTCTGCCGCTCTACTTCTTCCTGGCGACGTTTAAGAGCCTCAGCAGCCCGCTGTTCTTTCGTTAAAAACACTGGCTTACTCTTCGCAGCTTCTTCTGCTTTCTTCTTTGCAAGCAGCTCTTCCAACGACAAAGGTTCTTTCTTAGCAACTTCCTGTTTGCAGTTGATATCTTTGTTGTCCACTTTGACATCCTCGGCTTCTTCTGTTACCTCCTTCTTTGTATCTTTGATTTTCTTGTCTTTCTCATCATATTTTTCCCTATCGTTTCGAGGATGTTTATCTCTTTCGGTCTTTTCTGGTTTGTCATATTTGCTGGAATGGGCTTCGTACTTGTCTCTTTCTCTAGACCGGGAACGATGTCTTTTATGCCGGTCCTGGCGGTCTTTACTTCTAGATCGAGACTTCTTGCGTTTATTTCTGTCTTTATCCCGTTCCCTGCTACGGGATCTTCGTTTCTTATCACCGGCCATATCTAAAACTAGAATTCGATGTTATAGCTTTGACGAACATAAATTAATTGTACAAACTTATAAACGTATGTGTATGTACTTACGAATTTACTAAATAAAAACATATCTTTTGCCTTAACCAAACTTTATGGACATTTCTAGGTTTTTTGAGATGTTCCAAAAGTAACCAGACCACTGAAAAAGCGGTTAAGATTTTTTAACACAAAGTCAAAATATTAACCAATAATTTTGTAGAATTCAGAGTAACAATTTACGGATTTGAATTTGAAATATTTGAATGGGTTATTGTTGAGTAGATGAAATAAACATTTAAATGATTCTGATAGGAATTTTTTTAGCGTTGAACAGTTCCGGTTATCATCAACTCACTAATTTAGGTCATGGAAACAACAAACTATATAGGTTAAAACTGGTTTATTTGGACAATTATCAAGAAAAACCAATAAAAAATCCAGTAAACTTATGAGTTACAGATAAATATTAACTTTTGGTGAAATTTTGTACTCTTGTTTGTCAGCACATCACTGTCTTCCTAAAGAAGTTCATGACTCATTCTTATTGACATGGCTTTTTTTATGCTGCATTTAAAAAAGAAAATTATAAATTACAATTCTGTTGCAGAAAAAAATGTCATCAATGGTATATTAGAGGTTTTATGATGCCAGATGATACTACAAATGTTAACTTGCTATTCAAATAGAATCGAGCGTTCGTTAAATATATTTCGCTCTGTTGCCTCTGTGATCACGTAGTATCGAATCTGCATCTGCTCACTCGGTTTCAGATTTTTAAAATCGAACACACCTAATAAACAATGATACATTCATTACTCATGTTACCCCGGCAAAAATTCAAGTTAGTAGCGGTTGATAAGTGGTTATTTTTGGAACATTATTTCGATTACATTTTTTTAATGCTTCGGTCTTCTCATGTCAACACTTTCTGCTGGATTTTAGTTCTCTGTATTTTTTTCACTCTACAGCTATGTTTTAGCCCTGAGAAAAATCATAGAAACTTGTTTTCTTCATAGTTCTTTCTGTGGTTTCGATATATAAGCACTCTACATAGAAGAGACAGTCTGCACAAAACAGTAAACACGAGGTTTTTTGACAGATGACAATTTTAAGTCTGATTATCATCAACCTAGAAATTTCGTCGAAATAATTAATGAGGTCTTTAACTTCAATATCTCAAACAATGAGTGAAATTCCTCTTTTTTTTAATATAGCCTACAATTTGAACTTTATTAAACCATTAGTTCGAATAATTTTCCCCAAATGCTAGTGCCACAGGTGGTAATCTTCTCTCTCAATGTTATTGGCTTTTGCTTCCATTCAGGCATATTAAGCCATTGGTGGTAATCTTATGAACAGTTAGAAAAACTGAACTACAACCATAATGCATCGTCAATAATACAATCAAATCCAGCACTGTTCAATTATCAGTAATAACAGAAGAAATAACTGAAGTCTATGGTTTTGTTGCAACAACTTTGCAACAAAACATTATAGTTGTTGCAACAAAACTATTCCATAGACTTCAGTTCTTTAAGATCAGTTAGACAAGTTAACAACAACAGGCAACTATATGCCTATGAGAGTGTAGAAATAAGTAAACATAATAATATT